>JBAMCR010000448.1:0-15094 GCA_037075045.1 Mulgravea parasiatica
GTTGCTTTGAGGAATTTTGTGAGTGTTATTATTGTCTCTTTACTGGGAGATGATATAGAGGATAGTGGGTTAGAGTTTAATTGTAATTAATTGATGTTCTCATTGCTTTTTGTTGCTATTTTATTTTTACGTTACATTATATATATAAATGTGTATGTGTGTGTGTGCGTGTCTGTGTGCGTTCGCTGGCAACTTGTTTGCAATTAAATTGTTGTTCAATTAATGTTAAGCAATTGGCGCCTAATGCAGTTTGATGCGATTGTACGAACATATAAATATTTGGGCAATGCAACGTGCTTGACCTACATTTAAATGTTATGTATGTACGTACATACATACATATGTACATAATTCTCTTTTTACTTATGTACATACATACATTCACACATGTACATACGTCCAAAGCGCGTGCACAAGATTCTCTGAAAGTGAGGGGGAGAGCGAGAGTGTGTGAGTGAGTGCAACGTTTGTTTTCATTTCGAATACAATGTGTGCATGTGTGTGTATGCATGTGTTTGCATGTGTGTATAGTATGCATACAAAGACAAATTCCAATTAGCATTTCGAATCTTGTACTTTGTTTCTGATACAATTGATAAGTATGTATATATGCAAGTATATACATGCATACATACCATATGCACAAACATATGTATGTATGCATGCACATGCATACATAGGCATATATTTTGAATATGTAGAATAACAGTCTGTGAACATAACACGAACATTGTTGTACGTTAACATTTATTTTGTTGATGACAGGCTGCGCGCGCTCTGTAAATAAACAAATACATACATATGCATGCTGTGTATATATGTTGTTAGTGTATTTGTGTACATATATACATATATGAATGTATTTAGTCCGCATATGATAAAAAAAATTATATCCGAATGATGATAATACGATAAAACAAAAATAAAAAAAGAAATACCAAGTGGCAATAAACTAATAAATTTATAAGCCAGATAAGATTTCTGTATTACACACACACACACACGCACACACACACACCCACGCACAAGTAAATAAGTCTGTGTTAAAGGTACAAACAAAGTTCAAGAATATTTTTTGACAACAATTAATGAAATATGGAAACAGCAGCGGGTCGCCATGAAGGGCAAATACATACATATACATATGTATGTATATGTATACAATATTTAATTATTTATTTAGTTAATTGATTATTTCATTCAAAAATAGTTTCAGTTTCGCTTCAAAAAGCAATCAGCAGCATCATAGAGTCAGAGTTCATTTAATTATATTAATACACAATTATAATATGTTGATAATCGAAGACGATGAAGCAAAAAATAATAATTTTTAATATTTTTAGAACATTTTCATTGTAGACTTTATTGAATATTGAATATAATCATTACATTTATTTTATTTTAATCTCTTAAAGTGCTGTTCTATTTCTGACCGATTTTTTCTTAATGATAACTGCAATCATATTAAAAACTACATATATTATTTATTGATAATAACTAATTCAAGCAATGCAAAGAAAGTTTTCACATTTGTTGAAATTGAATAAAGTAATAAATTTTTTTTATAACAATACGTAAAATATAAATAATTTTTTTTATTTTTTTGAGTAGCGAAAATTATTTTAATATTTATATATTATATAAGATTTTAAGGAAATTTGTTTTTGTTTATTTTTTCTTTAAAAATTCTTAGACCCCTGACAAGGTATTAAAAAAAAATTACTGTCTTTCGATATTTATCAGAATTTGCTAATTTCGAAATAAAAAAAATTTTGAATCTTCCGTAACATTCGAGTTTAAGGCAATCAGTTGCGATATTCTCTGGATCCCTGGCTGTTAAATTCGATTTACATATTTAATTAAATAAATAATTAATTATTGTTTATTGATGATTGTGTACATTTTTGAATATTGTATTTATATATATGTGTAATTTATTTTTTGTATTTTTTTGTATGCATATTTTAGCTGCAACAATGAAACTGTACCACGTTTAAAGACGTAAAACGTATTCCGAACCGTACAGTGAGCCGTGGCAGCACCGTCCAGGCAACAGGTTGTGAATCCAAAAATAACTCCACGAGTCAAGCGATTAAACCTGCAAAAAAAAAATATTATATATATATATTTTTAATAACATTCGACATCGAATCGGGCGGTGATAATGCATCGGCGAAATGGACAGTGCCAGGCGCTGGGGAATGGCGCTTGCAAGGATGCGACAACGGCAGCAACGGGTGATCCCTTGAAGGCGGCCCACACGCTGTCGACACGTTGTGGATGTTATTTCTCGCTAGCCTGCTCCATTGGTTCAATGAGCTTGGCATGCGGCAGCCTGTGGCAAATACCGAACACCACCGATCGGATCACGCTGCAGCGTGGTCTCTTCCTTACCTCATTGGGCTTCATCTATTTCGTCTCCCTAACCGATTTCTGCAATAAATATTTGCTGGAAACGAAACATGGACAGCAATTTCGACACAAGTATCGCCTCATGATATCCGATGTATTAGAGATAACCAATAAGTGAGTACCATACTAATATTATCATTATCATTATTATTATTATTTATTTCATTATTATTAATATTGTTATTATATTTCCAATTTATCAGTCTATTGATTTTCTCCTCCAGCTAGTAGTTATTATTTGACCCATGATAACAAAAGTGATTCAAGTGCAATTGATTTTGCCTTTATTGTCATTCTGCATAAATCTCACGCTCATTCATTTCATCAATCAATCAATAATTCATATACATACATAGTATTCATGATCAATATTGGGTCAAGGATCCACTGCGAATTGAACAAAATATAAATAAAATTCTGTTTGCTGAATCTTCAATTAAATTAAATAACTGTCATGGTTAAGCGATCAACTTTAGTTGCAGTATTTAAATAAACAAAAAAAAAAAAGAATTTGTTTTTAAACAATGACAAATTGTTCATAAAACACATTAACGAAAAAACAAAAACAACTAAGCAACAAAAAAAAAAAGACGAAGAAAAAAATATTTCACAATTCGATTTTAAACGAATCGTTGTTCCCGCATAATAAAAATTTATATTAAATTTGTTGTTGTTAGTTTTTTAATCTGGGTCTTAGAACTATTATTCAGTTTCTATTTATAACGTTTTTTGATTTATTAATTTTGTTTTTTTTTTTTTTTTTTTTTTGTTTTGGTTATGTTATGAATAAATATCCTAAATAATTTAATTGTGCTTTTTTTTTAGTGTTGTGAATTCTTTGGCTTTCACTGGAGAGGGCTATTTATTGTAGTTAATGGTTAATAATTTAATGAATAAACATTATTGTACTCGATACACAATTCTACAAGCATAAGGTATCGATACACATGCCATTTGTCATTGGCTTCCATTCAAACTGGTTCAAATACCCGCCACATCCCTCGATTCCCCCTCCGCCACAGCCACCGTGTGCTTTTCGTTTCGTTTACAATTGTCGAGTGTTAATTAAACCGTACGGAGAATTGTTTAGCATTGCTTTTTTTTTTGTTTTTTTTTTTGTTGATTTTTTGTTTTGTTTTTTTTTTATTTTCGTTTTGAATGGAATCCCACTTGTTAATAATGATTACATGCTGTTACTTAAAATTAGTTATACAATTGTTATACAAATTACGGATCATGTGACTATATATATATATATACATATGTACAATATATAGCCAGCTGATGTCGGGGTGTATGTAGCTTCTGCAATTTCCGAGCTTTGAATTAAAATTTTAGCTAAGGTAAATCATTTTTATTTTGTGCTATCTTTTATAAATCTAATTCGATTTGTAAAAAATGTATAATAAATATTAAATTGTACACGGAATACTAATATACCCAAATACATAATATATTATATGAATATACAATATATATATATATATATATTAGATTATATATTATATTAGATTTTTATGACGCACGAAATAATCAACTAAGCCCCAGACAATAGTTCGCCCCTTTCAAAAAGCTACACACCTACGCTCAATGTGTATACTTAGGGTGTGTGTGTGTGTGTGCATGTGTGTATATGTGTGTGTGTCTATCTCTCTCTCCCTCTCCCACACTCGTAGATAAACAGTGCTGGCGATTAAGGCAAATGTAAACCCACTCAAACAATAAAAAAAATAACCGTAGTAATATCTACTATAAGGGTCTAGTGGGGAATATACGATTATTAGATACTCTATAATGCATAATATTATTATGTATAAACTCTAAATAATCGTTAAATTTATACTTTTAAGTCACTTTTGTTTTTTTTCCAATCAATTTAGGGTATAATAAAGCTTAGCTTAATTTAACTTCTTTTTTGTTCAACATTGTTTTTAATTTACCTAATGGATACATACAACTAGTATATGCATAAGATTAACGACAATAGATACATACAGTGCTGGAAAAAATAATATGAACACTATGAACCAAAACCATGTTTTCTTCTTGTGTTGTATTTCTATTTTATTTACAATTGTTTGCATTAAACAATAACAAAAAAAAAATTTTGGATAAAGGTGCACAATGATATGATAAAATATTTTCACAAAACGAAAAGAAAAGAAATTAAATAATATTTCTGGAAAAGTTTCACTAATAAAAAAAAATTCTTGTTAAACTTTTTAAATATTCAAAAGTATTTACATTAAAAAAAAAAGAAAATAGAATGAAAATGTAAATGTTAATATAATGTTTTTATTGGCACAATTATTATTTTAACCATAACTGTAGTTGGGCTAGACAAACGAATTCTGTGGATTGTTTATTGTGTATTGTGGCTGTATAAACATACATACATACATACATACATACATATATACATACATACATTTAGTATGTTTGCTAGTTCTAGTTCTATGAGAATGCCGGCAATTTGTGTGTGCCTCGCCTCGTGTTGCACCTGACAGTTGTCAGCAGGGCCAGCCTTGACTTTCATCATAAATCTTAATTAGATGTGGTTGAAGCCTTTTGATTGTTATTGTTATTATTATTATTTGTTATTATTGTTATATAGCACATTGTATTGTATGGTATGGTGTGGTATATACATATGCATTTGTTGTTGTTGTACGTTATATTGCTCTCGAAAAGCAAAAAGTCAACAAAAATTGTGACCGATATCAATATTTGGCACAATTGGCATTAATTGTTATAAATTTCGTATTGGCCTATATTTAAAATTATTTCCCAAAGATCCAATGATATTGACACCTAGGGGCAATCATTGTCTACCGATAATTGGAATTACATACATACATACATACATGTGTCCACTTTGGGAGTGAGTTTATGTTTATTTGTTTTTTTTGTGGTTTTTCACCATTGTTTTTTTTTTTTTTTTTTGAGAAAAGGCCACGGCATGTCAAGGCTATGTGGAATGAGGAAAAAAAAAGTAGAAACAATAACAAATAAATTGAATTTTTGCATATGCTTAATAAACAAATAAATATGTGACACAGATACATAGCTAAAATAAAGAAATCAATAAGTGAATCATTACGAAAATCAACGAAAAATATAAACAAAAATTTTTCAAAAAAAAAAGAAAAGTCACAGAAGTGAAATGAAGCATTGAAATAAATTAATAATAAATAGCGCAATAAATAAAGGAAGAGGGTGGGGGTGGGGAATGATAAGGAAAGTATAAAAGTAATTGTTATAAATAAATTTCAACTGTTTTCAAATTAGGAATAATTTATTAACTGTTACACTCAAGCCGAGAAAACAATATTATTTATATTTAATGTTGTATTATGTATTATTATTATATAATATATTATTATAATATATTATTATTATATATAATTTATATTAGGGTAAACTAGCATAAATCATTTTGTTCAGTGGCTTTAATGGCCTTTTCAATTGGCACAACTATGAAGCTTATGCCATAATTTTGTGTGAGCCTCACTTTCCCTCTTCCCTTCCCTTCGCTCCCTACGGCCTGGCATGGTCCTCCGCGTCAGCCACTCCCCGTTTTACCCAGCGGCACACTCGACTGGGGTTAGTCTTGGCTAGCCTTGCCCCTAGACCTGGCCTGACCCTGAATTGCTGGACTAGCCCCAGCACAAAATCAACGAATACTTACATAAAAAATAATGAAGTCATCGCGAGTCCTGTGAAATTTAGCACAAAAAAAACAAAAAACAAAACAAAAAAACAAAAAAGAAAAACCACCAACACACACACACACACGCACACAAACAAATTTGAATAAATTTTGGTGAATTTATACTATATTTCACATTTTGTGTTTTGTTTTTATATATATATATATATAAGATATATATATATATATATTTATTTATTTATTTATTTTTATTTTTTTTTGCTTATCGAAATATGAAAAACTTGCAAAAATTGGGGCACTGATGAAAATAATTAATTAATTAAATATTGTGGCAGCTGGGGGAATTGTTTGTTATTGTTATTGTTTTTGTTGTTGTTGTTGTTGTTGTATTTTTATTTGCAGCTCTTCTTCTTGCCACTTCGCTTCTTGCGCTTCTTTTTTATATCGCTGTTTAGCGACATTTTCAAATTGCTTGCAATCGAATAAATAAATTCATTATTATTGTGATTATAATTGTTCATATTGTTGTTATTGTTGTTGTTTTTGTTGCCATTTAGCTGGCAGCACATCGTTTTGCCAGAGCAACAACAACAACAACAACTTGTTGTATTTCTCTCAATATCCTCATAAGTGACAGCAGCAATAATCGGTGGCTGTATGTTAGGCAACGATGCTGATGTTGCAGTTCGCGTTGTTGTTGTTGTTGCTGCTGTTGCTGTTGGTGGCAATGTTGTTGGCTCTGCTGTCGCATTGCTGGTGCCAGCACACATTCGTATGGGCGAATGATATGAAATGTTTGTCCCACCAATTGGATCCAGGCGCGTTGCGTTTGTTTGATAATCCAGCAATATAAGACGTGGAGAGATCTGTTGCTCGCGTGCTAGCAGCTGCTGCTGTTGCTCTTGTATCAATTGTTGCTGTTCCTTGATTTGCTGTTGCAGTTGATCAACCGTTTGCGAGTTTTGTTCACGCGGCTGATATTGCTGTTGTTGTTGTTGCTGTTGTTGCTGCTGCTGCTGCAGTTGCTGATGCTGCTGTTGCTCCTGTTGCAGTTGCCATTGCAATTGTTGCAGCTGCACATTTTGCTTATTTACTTTCGGTCGCTGTTGTTTTTGCACTTGTTTATGTTGCTGTTGCTGTTGCAATTGCACTAGCTGCTGCTGCTGCTGTTGCTGTTGTTGCTGCTGTTGATATTGCTGTTCAGCACGCTTGTCTTTTGTTGGCTCCGCTGGCATTGGATGTTTACGCAATTGCTTAATGAAAGGCAAATATTTTGCATCTACAACAATTGGCGGCGGATCATAGTTTGGTTGCGCTTTTTGCGATTGCTGTTGCTGTGGTGTTCGCTTATATTGCTGTTGCTGTTGTTTCAGCAGTTGCTGCTGTTGCTGTTGCAGTTGCAGTTGCTGCTGCTGTTGCTGTTGCAGTTGCTGCTGCTGTTGCTGCTGCTGTTCTTGTGGCTGTATTTGATCGTTTTGTGAATCCGTTTCTATATCGCTGCTACCGGGTGAAGTTGGCATACAATTATCGATAGTGTTATCGATTTGCTCATCGCCACTTTTGTTGCCATCGATTGGCCCCTTTTTGCCGCGCCGCCCATGCTTAGTGCCCGTTGCCGGCTTATTAAGCATACGCACCATGGGCCTGTACAAATAACGCACGGTCAGCGGCTTCCTGCCACGTGCCAACGGCGTATTCACAAAATATTGATAGCTAATATCGATGCCATCTTCAATCGTCTGCGGCACCTTGTGTTGGTCCATTCTTACGATCTTTGGCGCCAATGTTGCTGCTGCAACGTTGCAACGTTGTTTCTGCTGCTGCTGTTGCTGTTGCTGCTGTTGTTGCTGCTGTTGCTGCTGTTGTTGGATTGGTTGCTGTTTCTGCTGTTGTTGTTGTTGTTGGATTGGTTGTTGCTGTTGCTGTTGCTTAATTATCAAACGTTTCGGCACTTTTGTTATATTCTTTGCCTTAGTTGCAACTGTTGCTGTTGCTTTTGCAGTTGCAGTTGCAGTTGCAGTTGCAGTTGCAGTTGCCTGTTCTGTGCCCGTTGGTTTCGTTTTGCTATCCGCCGATTGTGGCATTATTTTAATAACTGTCGATGTGACCTTTATCTTTTTATTGATATCCTTGCGACGCACAATGCGCTTCTCATGCGAGCGATTATTGGAACAAATCTCTTTGTTGCAGCTGCTTTTGCTGCTGTTGTTGCTGCTGTTGCTGCTGCTGCTGCCACTGATGCCAATTGTTGTATGATAGCCACTGCTGTTGCTGCAATTTGTGTCGCTATTTGTTACACACAATTTACTGTTGTCGACGGACACCGTTTTCTTAACGCTGTCCGCCTGCAACAGCAAAAGTTTTGAAGTCTTTGTTTTGCGCCATTGTCGCTGCTGTTGTTGTTGCTGTTGCAATTGTTTGCTAGACCTAAACTCTATTTCATGTTTCAATTGCATTTGCAATTGCTCTGTGCCACATGATATCGGCTGCTCTTGCAACTGTTGCTGCCCCATTTCCGATGATGATTCGCTGCATTGCTTGAAATTGCTTTTCGGCATCAACAACCATTTCGTTATTGTTTTATTGCTGCGACCACGTTGACTGCGACGTGTACGTGTCGCTGTTCCCGTTGCTGATGATATTGTTGTTGTTGTTGTTGATGCTGCTGCTGGTGTTGTTGTTCTTGTTGCTGTTGCTGGTAGATTTAATGTGACATCGTTTGTTTTATAATATGGATTAACATTTTTATAGCGATTCATTGTTGTCGCTGCATTCACTTTTTTTGGTGCAACATCTGTGCTAATTGTTGTTGCACCTCTTGTTGCGCGCTTCACACTTGCCACCTTTGAGGGTGTTCGCTTTGTGCTCAATATTGATCCAGCCGCAGCTTTTCGTGCTGCATCGCCTTTCATTGTTGATGCCGATGTTAGTGCCACCGCCGCCGCCGCCGCTGTTGTTGTTGTTGGGGCACGACGCTTACCAGTTGCTGCCACAACCTTAGCTGCCTCAATTTGTTGACGCATTAGGACGCCATAGCGTGCACGCGCGGCTAGCGCAACAGATCCCCCCTCACCGCCGCCCAACGAGATGGAGCCATTGAACGCATTCTTGTCGGTGCCGCGTTTTGTCGCGTTGAACGTTGATCTCTCCATTCGCTTGCTGGCCGAAAACCAAAAATAATTGAAAATTTCAACCAAAAATTTAATTGTGCCCTCCTTGAAAGAATATCCAAAAAGTTGTTTTTTTAAAGGTCTTCTTAATATATTTTTTTAAAGTAATTTTTGTAAAATGGAATTTTTATGATTTTTATTTTTATTTTTTTTTTTTGTTATTTTTTTGATGACTTTTGAAATTTTTGTTTCCCTAATTTGAAATGAAATCTGATGAAAGCTTTGCTTTGGCTTGCTTATAGAAGTTGTATATTTTTTTGTTGTCAATGTTTGTTGTTGTTGTTGTTTTTCATTACTTGTCATTTGTGTGTGTGTGTGTGTGTGTGTGTGTGTGTGTGTGTGTGTGAAACAATTTCAAAAACCTACTCATTTTTTTGGTAATTCTTTCATTGAGGCGGGGCAAAAAAAAAATTACAGAAAAATTTCAAATTTTGAAATTTCAAATTTTTATAATCAAAATTTGGTAGCAAAAACAAAAACAAAAAACCAAAAGAAAACGAAAAAAAATTAAAATTAGTTAATAAAAACCATGTGCAGTCCGTGCTGCGGCAGTTGTGGCAACTTCGTTGGCTGCGGCAAATGTTGCAACATAAACGCGGTGAGATGCTGTAAACCGTATTTGGAAAAGCTGCGCGGCGCGGAAAAATATTATTGGCTGGACCATTGCGATGAAACAAATTGTCGAAACAGCAATCTGGTTAAAAAGGATGCACAATTATGGACGTGTGTCTGTCGCCGGAATCGTCATATGGTCGAGGCATTGGCCTGCCTCTTCCGTTGCTCGATCCAGTATATGCTATCGATGCTATTTAAATTGGCATTTGATAAAAGTAAGCCCGTTGTGCGTTATTCACGCGATCGCCAATGGAATGTGATGGATAATGTTAAGGCACCGTATACCGAATTAAATGATTTGGAAATCTATGATAGCATGTACGATCGTTGTGGCCAGCCAATAGATCCATTGGATTTTGATAATATATACAAGGTGCTGCGCATGATGCTACTAAATCGGGTATTAACAATTGAGCAGCAAGATTATCTAATGGATATGCTAGAGCGTCTCAATGATCATGCCCATTGTCCAGTCAATTTAAAATTGGTGCTTCAAGTGCTCAACATTGTTGAGCTCAATGAATTGATATGCAGCATATACATACAGGAGGAGCTATGCAAAAATCTATTCAATGCCCAACAATGCCAGGATATTTGTGCATTATATTCACGGGTTACGTCACATGAGAAAAATGCCATTAAAAAGGGTCGAAAGCGACGCAAAATCCGAATGGTGGCCAATAAAAATGCTAATCAAGATATATCAGCAATTGAAACTCGGCATTTTTGTGAGCGTATGCCGCCGTCCCCAAATCATGAGCAAAATAATGTACCAGCCAATGTGGCAGCAAGAACAACTGCTATCAAAACGGTGGGACCAGCGACACCATCGTCAGCGACAGCGGCATCAGCGGCAGCAGCAAAAGCATCAGCACCAGTGGCAACAACAACAACCACAGCAGCAACAGCAGCGACAGCAGCAACACCAACAATACCAACACCAGAGAATCGATCATCGAATGGCAGCAACACTGCCTCAGCCGAGAGTCCAGAGGGATCGTGAAAATCCGTCCGCTGAGATCAATGCACATATATGATTAATAATTTTTTTTCGCTCCCTATCTATCTATCTCTATCTTCATTTCCCCTTCTCTCTCGCTCTGTCTTCCTTGACAAAGAAATCAATTCAAATCAAATCAAATTAAATCAAATCAAAATGAATCAAATTAAATCCAATGAAATCATTTGCACAATTAAATTCAAGTGTGTTTGATAGAAAAAACCATTATTTCATTCTAATTTTTCTTCTTCTTCTTGGCTTTTCATAAACATAAAAAAAATAAAATTTACAAAAAAAAAAAACAAAACAAAAGAAAAGAAAAACCCAATAAACAATTAAATAACTTATATATTTGTTTTTTCTCAATTTCCATTTGATCAATTGAAATAAATTTAATTTACAACGTCACAGTTGATTTCCCTCCCTCTCCCTCTGCCCCTCCCCCCGCCCAACCCGAAATGTTGCTAATTGTTATCCTTGCGACCATAAAAGAGAACGGGCAGACAACGTTGCGCCATTTGCTGGTCACGCAATCCACTGTGTGTGGGTTGAATGATCAGCGGCTCCTGTGGCAGGCGGCGCAGGCAGAAGCGTCGTCTCGGATAATAATTCTCATCAAGCTTATTAACACATTTATAATTTCGATAATTCAAATTGCTGCTGCCAATGCCACTCTTATTATCCTTATTCAAATGTGTCCGATGTCCTGCTCCAGACGTTGCTGTTGCTGTTGCTGCTGATCCATTGAATTGGTTGTCCCTCTGCTTGGCTCGCAGCTTGCCCATAAATGTGGCAAGTACAATCGATGGCGAATCGCTTGCATTCATACCGCCACTCTCGCGTCCTTGTCCTTTATTCGGCGTCACATCCCGCGTTGCCATATAGTGCGTATTGAAATCCAACTCGGATACCAATGTCACTGGAGGTGGCATATAGCGTTCATCTGGACGTCTCGGTGGGCGATAATCTTCACGTTTCGATAACAGTTCGGATGTCATCGGCAATTGATTCTCATCGATCTGATGCTCCATATTCATATTCACATTTGTATTCATATTCATATTCACATTATTATTGGTTACGTTATCTGCCGCCTTTGGTAATCGATTGTTATTGTTATTGGTAAGATGATTTTTATCCTTATGGCCAGTCAAATTGGACCGCTTATAAAATTTCCCTTGACTCGATGTTGTTGGCACGGCAAAGAGCGATGGACGTTTCAGTTCCTTCTTTGCTGGACTACTTGTTCCCATTGTTCCTGACACATTTGAGAGACGAGGCGGCGGCATAGCAACGACATTACGTTCCGCGCTGGGCACAAATGTGAACCTATGGAGTTCACCGTGATTGGGATTATTATTGTGTCCATGGATGGCATTCGGTTGTGGTATCATTGGAACTCTATGGCTGCCAGTTTGCATCGAGTACTGTGTTGATTCATTGGTTATCAAATGACGTTCTATATCCCGGGGTAAATTGGCTATATCATTCTTGTGGTGACCCACAAAGTTAACATGCCGCACATCGTGCTGATCCTTAAGCGATCTCTGCACATATCTCGTTGATTTCTTCAATATGGAGCTGGGCTGAAAGTTTCCTTCCATGCGATGCTTATACTTTCGGCTCACAATCATTTCATCGTCCGGATTGCTGGAGAGATATCGATTCCTTGGCAATCGATCCTCTGTTGCATTGGTTATCGTATTCTTCAATCTCAGATCTGCGTCCATTATCCTTGCGTTTCGGGATCTCTCGTAATCCTGTTCGATGGCATCAACCATTGGCAGCAGACTGCTATAGGCCAATGCTCTGGATGCCTGTGCTCCCCCATGCCTATTGACCGTGTAGAAACGTCCATGTCCATGTCCATGGAAGGCATCGTCTGATGGTGCGGAAGTCAGCGCATTTGATTCGAATATTTCTTCTTGCTGTTGCTCATCTAACACGGTGGACCGATTTAAGGAATTAAGGGATTTCGTATCCTCACAGATGGAGGATTCAAACCGCTGCATCTCCGCTGCATCGGATGTTTCCCATTTGAGATCCTCTTCAAACTCATCCCGCAGATTGGTGGCTGAGCTGCATGGCGTGACATAACCTTTTGCCATATTACGCACTTGCGATGCCATCGATCTAGAGCCGGATGACATAAGCCGTAAACGGCTCGGATTCTTTGTCTTCCTGGCACATGGCTGATCCCTAAATTGAACATCGCAGCCGGAACATGAACGGTAATTGAGCATTTCACGGCTATAACGAGATGATGCCTCATCCTCATCCATTTCCTCACGATTGTGACGGTTATCCCTTGCATTTCCATGCCCATATCGTTGCTGTTCCTGTTGCTGCTGTTGATTGATGGTTGATCCTTGAGCTTCTCCTTGCTGGATTATGCTCTGCAAGTGCTGCCATTGCTGTGCCTGATTAAGTTTGCCCAGCTCTTTCCGTAACAGTTTGATGAAATTTTTTGGCGGCGGCCGACGTGTACGGAGCAAGCATTGCGCCTTCACATGTGGCCCGGAATATTTGTTGGGTTTGCATGATTTCAGCATTGAGTCGCGTTGCTTAATTAGCTGCTCATTGATGGGGGGTTTTCTCGTAAAAAATAATGGGAAGAGGCCATTCGATTGTTTTGTGTTGCGACTAATGCGACGCGCCTCCTCCTGCCATTTACGTCCTGGATTGGGTGCGCTCGTATAACGGGTAATTGTTGCCAGTCGCTCCTCGGTACGCTCTATCGTATCCAATGAGGTCTCATTGGTTGCATTGCTTTTGTTTTGCCGCAATGGATAGCTTTCAATGCTGTTTGGCATCTCCGCTAGCATCTTCTCATCAGTTGATCGCGTTGCCATCAGCAACTGCCTAGAGTCCTCCGGCTCGGATGATTGTGCATCATGTGCCTCATAATTATACGATTTCTGTGGACAGTAGCTGTATGGGCAGCTTATGTGCCCGCTGTTGTCCGTCCGGCTTTCTTGCCATGGCATGTGAATAGCTCTAGGAGATGGCGTCCTTTCTAATGAAAGGCGACTCCGTGAACTTCTGGTCTCATAATGATATCGTTCCCTCGTCCGATGATGATCGTGATGCTGTGGATTATCCCTAGCACATGATCGATTTCTCACGTTAAATTCATTTTGTGGATTTACCAGATCGCTCCATGAATGATGCTCCACGCTATTTGGTGGATTTTCGTAATGATTGTCATTGTCATAGTCATAGTCATAGTCATCGTCATCGTCATCATAATTGATTGAGGATGCACGATTCCCAACAATTGGATATCTGCCATTCCAAGTGGCTTCTCTATTATCGCGCCTCGTGTAAGGTTGTCCTTGTTGCTTTGCATATCTCGCAGGATCCCGCCTAGTTGAATTCCTATCAAAGAGCTCTCTGCCACGATCATCGCCAGTTTGTCTTCTACTCGACAATGTCTCGGATAAGTTGATTGAAGCCTTCTCCTCTTCTTTTTGCTTTGGACTATTGATTTTTCTACATTTTGACTTTGTATTCGCATTGAAGGTATTTCTATTGCGTGTGCCAATCGTTTGTTTTGGCATCATGCCGATATTATTCGCGGATTTACGATTCCGTTGACCTGTTGTGTTTGTTGTTGTTGTTGTTGTTGTTGCATTTCCAGCTGTGTCATCATCCAACGTTGTGCTTCTCATACGAAGCTTGTCACAAAATCGCACCGTACATGGCTTTTTCCTACTCGATTTGGGTCGCTTGCGTCCCACCTGTTGCATCAGCTGCATGAAATCCGAATTTCTCATGAATTTACGCCGGCAACCGAAACGGGAGAAACTATTCATCAATGTTGTCGGTGGAGTGCTGCGAGTGATAATATTCTTGATCACATGCAACTTGCGAACGTTGCCCATCGACGCATATTTCCTCGCTGCAAAGTCCAACTGATGTTGCCTCATGTTGCATAAGGTCGACTCACTGCAACTCAGACTTGTTGTCGCTGGACTCAATTGACATTCGTTTACATCACTTCTTAAATTATCTGGACATTCGTTTACATCACTTCTAAAGTTATCTGGACATTCGTTTACATCACTTCTAAAGTTATTTTGATATTCGTTTACATCACTTCTAAAGTTAGCTGAATTTTCGTTTAAGTCTCTTCTAAAGTTCTCTTCAGTTTCATTGAAATCTCTTTTAAAGTTTGTTGGATTTTCATTGAAATCTCTTTTAAAGTTTGTTGGATTTTCATTGAAA
>JBAMCR010000449.1:0-21715 GCA_037075045.1 Mulgravea parasiatica
ACACACACACACACACACACACACACACACACACACACACACACACACACACACACACACACACACACACACACATATTAAATACTCACAGATTTATGCCAAAAACTTTTCGTCTATCCAACTTCCTGACCAAATTGCGCATGTTGTGACCAGGTTTTACTTTTCTTTTCTTTTTTATTTTCATTTTTCCTATTTTTTTTTTTTTTGATTTTCATTTTCCATTTCACTTTTTGGCGCCCACTTTATAAAGTTATTACGATATTACTATACATGCTTATGTATGTATGTATGTATGTGTGTATGTATATTACATGTTATATTATTATTATTATTTTTATCTATTTTTTTTATTTTGTTGCTTATGTATGTATGTATGTATGGGTGGGTGTACTCGGAAATGTATGTATAATGCCCCCTGGTGGGCGTGTCTGTCAAGAGTGTGAGAAATGTAACTATCATGCAATCCGATTTGGCGTCATGCTATGTCGCCAGGTAAGTTACCACGTGCCCCCTCCCCCCTTCCCCCGCTCATCCCTCACCCCATTAAAAAAAAGATTATTTAAATATTTATTTATAATTATAAAATAAAACCACAACAATTTGTGATAATATTAAATATACATTATATAAACAATATTCTAAACATCTGGCCCTAAAATATTTAAATAAATAAAATAATATTTAATAATAATAATAATAATAATTAATTTTCACGGGAATGTTATATTAAGTTTAAAAAAAGAAATAGTTTCTTGTTAAAAATTAAACAACAACAATAGAGTTGAGCATAAAATTTAATCATTAATTAACAAAAGATTTGACATATTTAATGGTTTAATGAAATGTTTAAATAATGTTTTAAACTCAGCTGCAAGTTAATTTGTTGTGATCTGCGCTTAAACCATTTGGGAATTGTTAACGAAAATAGCGTGAAATTGCATTAAGCGAATCTGCTTATTGTTAATAACATTAACAAACAACAAGAGAAGAAAGAGGGAGAGCGAAACAAAAACAAAAACAAAAAAACTCTCACGCTTTGTGGTTTCATTTATTTATTGTATTTCATAGCCATTTGTTTTATGGGCCAAATGTGTGTGTGTTGGCCCGTCTCTAATGAGCAAATCAATATTGAAACAAATGATGGCCAAATAAACGCCCGCAGCAGATCATGTTTATGGCCAAAAACGTTTAATTAGACCCATGTTGCAGGCCAAACGAATACAGGAAAAACAAATGTATCTTGTTTAATTTATCACACCGACGATTTAAATACCTTGCAACAAACTGATTGAAAAAATTTTAAAAAATATATGTATTAAATATTTATTGTAAACTCATTTGATTTTCTTAAATACCAATTATTCGATATATACTTAAATTATATGGTAACTAGATGCGAAATTATTACTAGACGTTACATGTCGCTTGAGTAGCACAATGATACCCTAAGTAAGTGTAAGGGTATCAGCTAGAGGTGAACCACAAACAAAAGACGCGGCTTTAATTAGTCTTAAACCAAGTCAATAACGCCCACATATGAAGCAGTTGTCGCATTAAATCGACGAGTTGCCAGATTGTCGGAATGTTAGATTGCCAGATTGTGAGATTGTGAGATTGCCAGACTGTTAGATTGTTAAATTGACAGATTGAGAGTCAGAAACTGTCAGTGTATGACAAGACGCTAACAGTTCTGAGTCGAAAAGCCAAAGCATTGACCTGATTTTCCACGAGTTTCAGTCAACAGTTGGCGTTGAGTTGGCAACTGGGGCGACGCGACAAGAGTCGTGCATGAATTTAAAGTTGTCTTTTTCTTTTTGGCTAAGACAAAAAAAAAAAACAAATCAGCCGCTAACTTAGCTAGTTTTAGCAGCTGTTGACTTGAACTGTCAGCCGTGGTAACCAGGGCTCATTGGACCCAATTCCAAAATGCAAACTCAAACCCAATCCCAGTCCCAATCCCAATCCCAGTCCCAGTTCCAGTTCCAGGCTATAGAAAGCAATTGACCAATGTTAGTTACTTAACACGAATTGAGTAAAACTTGGCAACGTCTTGCTTGTTGCCAATTTGATGATGACATGGCCAAGTAATCAATCGCTTGGAACATAAAAAAAAAAAAAAAAACCAATGCTCTGTTTTTGTTTTTACAATATAAACAACAATAACAACAAGAAAACATAACACATTACAAATAACAAATTACAAATTACAAATAACAAATTAAGTGTATGTATTATGTATTAATCATTTAATAACTAACGTATTTGATTACGTGCCAAGTGGCCAATTGAAGAATGTGTGTTTATTGGCCATTTGCATTTTTTATTTCTTTTTTCTTTTTGCATAACAAGGCGCATGGCTAATTAATTTGACTAAAAAAAATGATGAAATGCATGCAACAAAAGCACAAAAGAAAAAGAAAACAATTTAACAAAAAAAAAAAAACATACACACACATACACACAATACCACAAAATGTATGCGTGAAAAACCAATAATAATAAATATTAATAATAGAAATGAAAAGTGCATTGATGAGTTTGCATATTTATGGTATAGTTGCGAAATTGTTTAAAACAAATAAAAAAAGAAACTTAAAATATTTGAAATAAAAAAACGTAGCTGAAGAATATAAATATACATAATTATAAATATACATAATTATATTACCTAGTGTATATGGTTTTTGCAATTCATTTTCATTTTGATGTAAATTTCTTTTAATTTCTAATTTTTTTATTGGATTTTGTTTCTTTAATATTTTTTAATTCATAATTCTTAAAAAATTAATTTTTTTTAATGCTCCTTTTTTCTGAAGGTTTTTCTCTTACTTTTTGTTTTATTTTTATGCAATTTAAACGTTTTTTTTTTTTTTGATATTTATATAATAAAATATATTTGCGTTTTTTAGATTTAATTTGAAATATTTATATTATTAAATTATTTATTATTTCAATTATAATTATTATTAATATTATTGTGAATGGTGTCGGATGAGGATTATTAGTTTTTCCCTTTCGATTCAATGCACAATTTCAGCACATGTCAAACATTTTCATTTATACGCACTCTATGGCAATTTCCAGACACTCATGACACTCATGACACTCATGACACTTATGACAATTGTAATGTTTTGTTTTTTTTTTGTCTGTTTTGTTTTTTATTATTATTGTTATTTTTCTATTGCCCACGCATCGAATAATAACGATAAGAAACCCACAGAAAATACGAGTAAAAATATTAAGCAAAAAAATAAAAAAAAAATGAAATGAATTGGAATCAAAACTCGAACTGAAACTGCATAATGAGAGTTACACACACACACACACACACACACAACATAACATACATACATACATACATACATGCATATAAATTTTGGATGCAAGTGCGAGTGCCTAGAACTCTCAGTGAATACTCTTACGTAATGTGGTGCATTCAAATTGAATTCAAATGGATGCAAATGTATTCAGAGCCAAAAGCGAATTATAGTTGAACAAACAGACTATGCTGTTTATAGAGTATTGCACACACACACACACACATACAGACACATACAGACAGACACTTTGCCACGCAATGCCAACTGTCTGCTGCATGTTGCATGTTGCATTGGTTTGGTTTCTTGCCTTGGCATGCGAGTTGACAGCCATTTGTCTGCCCAGACACCCAGCACTGTCAGCCTTTGTCATTGGCCCAACATTTTGACTGTCTCTGCCCGCGTGGCGCCACTGGGCACGAGGGGTGGGGCTCAGGGGCTGAGGGGGGTCAGCTGAAGAATGAGCTGTCAGAAGAATGCGAGCGTCAATTGGACTGTGGGTTGTCAAGAGTTACAATGGGAATGGAATTCCTTAGCTAAATGAATGAAATAATGAAGATGATGATGATGATGATGATGAAGATGATGATGATGATGAAGATGATGATGATGATGATGATGATGATAATAATAATAATAGTAATGATGATGATGACAATTATTAATTTTGTATATTTTTTAGTCTTTATTTATAAATATAAATATAATAATAATATTGATATAAAATAATAAAAATATTTTAAATTAATTTATTGCATTTTATTTATTTCCAGAAGTTGCAATCGTGTCCGATTGTTTGCATCAATGAGCCGGATACGCACAGTACAAATACGGAAATATTGCAAACAACGCCGGAGAGCACATTAGAGAAGCCGAAGAGCAACCCAATAGCAGCAGCAGCAGCAGCAACAGTTAAGAGCAGCAACAGCAGTTGTATAACAATCAATGCAACAACACCAGCAGCAACAGTTATAGCAACAACAACAGCAGCAACAGCAGCAGCAGCAGCAACAGCAGCAACAACAACAAGCACAAGCACAGCGGGTGTTACTAAGATAACAATTACCAGTGACAACAGCAATAACAATAATAATAGCAACAGCAACAATAAGAGCAATATATTGCTCAATAGCTACAGCAGCAACAACAGCAGCAACAACAACAACAACAATAATAACAGTCTGATATCCATTACCAGTTTAAACAGCTGCAGTGATCTTAGCAATAGCAGCACGACAACCCTTGCGCTACACAGCAGCAACAGCAACATCTGCAGCAACAGCAACATTAGTAGCAGCAGTAGCTGCAGCAACAGCAACGACAACAACAATCGCCCACACGGTAACAGCAGCGATACATCGTCTGCAAATTTTCAGGAACGTTTTGATTTTGATCATTGGAAAAGCATCTTGAGCGATTTTGGGTGCTTGAACAGTTTATATCGCTATTGGCATCAGTATAGTGGCAACAGCAGCAATTGTAATAGCAGCGGCAGCAACAGTTGCAACAACAGCAGCAACAACAATCGAAAACATTTGGGCAAAGATCATGCGGATGAGTGCAACGATTTGGACAGCGGCAACAATTCATTTTATACCCATAATATATTAGGCTATACATTTGGATATCCGTTTGGCCTCAAGGAGGACGTCGACGAAAGCGGCAGCGGCAGCAGCAACAGCGGCAACGTTGGCAACGCTGCCAGCTACCGGAAGTCGCAGCTAAGCAGCGAGACGCCATTGCAGAAACACTACAGACAACAGCAAAAAAAGAAAATGCCCGTCTTCCGCGGTAGACGCGCCTGGTGCGGCTGCTTCAAGGTAAAAACAATTCATAAAAAAAACCAATTGCAATACAAATTTTAATTATTTAATTAAGAATGTACAAAACTATAATTTAAAAAAAATAAAAATTAATATCTAGCCTTAAAAGCAAGAAAATCATTTTTAAAACTTTAATTCATTAAAAATAAAAAAAAATTTTAAATACAATACATTTTCTCATATGACACAAAAAAAAACCAACATTAGTTTGATTATTGTTAACCGGCATATCAAAGGCAAGTCAAAAAAGTCACGTGCCACTTGTTAACATGGCTAAAACGATTGCCCACTCAGTGGGGTTACCTGACCCAGTTGCCAACTAAATTGGAGTCAAGCAACGATTTCCCATATCAAATTGTGCACGAAATTGCATAAGTGACGTAGAAAAAACAAAACAAAACAAAAACAAAAACAAAAACAACAACAAAAACAACAACAAAATATATACAAAAATATACTATAAACCATATACATACATACACATATGTATGTATGTATGTATGTATGTTATTAATATATTTATTGTAATTGAAACGATTTGATGTGCACAATTCTTGATCATTTACGGCTTATTGTAACGGAAAATGTCACAAATTGCCTTTGATTGGATCAAAGTGTATTTTTTTTTTAAACTTTTCGAATTTAAATTTTAAATTAAATATCTCAATTTTATTGCTGGCTTACTTGTCAAATTTGTTAAATTCTTTTTTATTATCAACAATTTAAGTGTAAACCAAAAATAGAAATACTCGTATTTTAAAATAAAAAGAGATTTAATTGGTTTTAACAATTAAATAATAAAATTCACCTCTTATTTTATTTGTTCAGTTTACACTTTTATTTTTTGCTTAATTTAATTTAATTTAATTTAATTTTCTGCCTTTAATTCTTTATTTAATTTTTTTGATTTTATTTGCAAGTGATTTTTAACCAATTAAAATAATACTTAAAATTGCTTAAATTAATAATATATAAATACAAGAAAGTAAAGATAAAAAAACAAATGAAAGGCAAGAAATTTTAATTTTTTAATTTTAATTTAAATTTTAATTTTAATTTATTTTATTGCTAAAGTTGATGCGATTTCCTGAATCGATTGAAATAGTTTCCCAATTAATTTCGTTGTCTTTGTGTTATTCAGGATGATGAGCCGCCAGAGATTTGCGTCGTGGAGGGCGCCTTTATGGATACACTAACACCAACAATGCCCCCAGTCGATGAGGTGGATATCAAATTCGCGGAACTTGTCGAGGAATTGGATCTGACAGCGCCCAACAAGGCGGCGATGCTCGGCTTGCCCGCCCAAAAGAAATGGCAGATCTATTGCTCCCGGAAGCAGCCATTGGATGTGGCTGGTGGACCGGATGCGTCGGCGATAACACAGCCGCCGACAGCTGAGCATTACATAGAGCGGCTCAAGGATATGGTCGTGCATGTGTCGCTATCGCCAGAGGATTCACCCAGTCACGAGCTAAGCGCACGCCTTGACAATCAGGCGGCCTTTGTGGATGCCCTCAAGACGGCGTTGCGCACGTCGACGCACAGTTTCGTTTTACGTTTTGTTGAATTTGATGGGCTGCCGGCATTGCTCAATCTTCTGCTGCAATTGGATATCCGTGTGGCAAATAGTTCGCTCCACACCAGTCTGATCGGTTGCATTAAGGCCTTGATGAACAATTCGATGGGACGGTCGCACGTTTTGGCACATCCCACGGCAATTGATACGATCGCGCGTTCATTGATTGCCGATAATATACGGACAAAGATATCGGTGCTGGAGATCCTTGGTGCTGTCTGTTTGGTGCCTGGCGGACATCGCAAGGTCCTTCAGGCGATGATCAACTTTCAGGAATACGCCGCCGAGCGTACACGCTTCCAGAGCATTATCAATGATCTGGATCGCTCGACCTATGCGTATCGGGACAATGTCAATCTCAAGACGGCTCTCATGTCCTTTGTCAATGCGGTGCTCAATTATGGTCCCGGCCAGGAGAATCTCGAGTTTCGCCTACACTTGCGCTACGAATTCCTCATGCTGGGCATACAGCCGGTCATCGATAAATTGCGCAAGCACGAGAATGAGACCTTGGACAGGCATTTGGTGAGTTTCCCCCCCCCCCCCCCTTGGTGAGTTCCCCGTCCCCTCTATTTATACTTTTTGCGCTCCGTGCAGGATTTCTTTGAAATGGTCCGCGCCGAGGATGAAAAGGAATTCGTGCGTCGCTTCAATGAGGAGCACGTGGACACGAAAAGCGCCAGCTCCATGTTTGATCTGCTGCGTCGCAAGATAAGCCACTCGCCCGCCTATCCGCACATGTTATCCCTGCTGCAGCATATGCTATTGCTGCCATGTAAGTGTCGCCACCATTTGCATCCCTTCCGCCGTATTATTATTAGTGTACCCTTTCGTTTCCGGCCATTTAGATACGGGTCACTGCACGGAGCACTGGCTGCTGATTGATCGCGTCGTGCAGCAGATTGTGCTGCAGGTGGAGCAGCGACCAAGTAGCGATCTTATCGCTGATCCCGACGATCCTGGCAAGCAGCTGAAGCTGGCGAGTGAGACGACCGTGCATGATCCGGATGTGGCACCGCTACAGATCGATGTCAATAAGCTGGTGCGTCTCCTGGTCAAGGAGGAGCAGCTGACGCAGGCGCGCAAGCGTGCCGATGAATTGGAGCGCGAAAACTTTGACGTACAATCGCGTCTGGCCAAAAAGGAACAGGAGCTCGATTTGCGCATGCAGGAGAAGGAGGATCTGGAGACGGGCTTAGCACGAATGCGCGAACGCCTCGAAAAGGAATCCGCCCAACACTTGCAGGCCATGCAGCGTGCCCAAACCGCCGAGATGCGTGCCGAGGATCTGCAGCATCGCCTGCAGAGCGAGCAACAGGAGCGCGCTCGCCTCGAGCGTCTCGTCACCGAGGGTAGCATACCCGATGACCAAAAGGTCGCCGGCTTAACGGGCTGCAATGGTGCCGTCTCGCCGCCGCCACCGCCGCCGACAATGCTTAAAGCGGTGCCACCGCCACCGCCGCCGATGGCACCAGCCATGTTGCCACCACCGCCACCGCCCTGTCCAGGTGCCCCGCCACCGCCGCCCAGCATGGCGCCAGCAATGGGTAAATCCTCATCCTCCTCCAGCTACGATTATATAATATATTCATATATAATATTTATTTTTAGCTCCAGCACCACCGAAAGTTGAGTTGCCAAAGAAGAACGTGCCACAGCCAGCGAATCCCCTGAAGAGCTTCAACTGGTCCAAGCTGCCCGATGCCAAGCTACAGGGCACCGTTTGGAGCGAACTGGATGAGAGCAAACTCTACAACAATATGGAGCTCGATTCCATCGATAAACTCTTCTCTGCCTATCAGAAGAATGGCGTTACGGTCAGTAGACTCTGAGGGAACTAAAGACGAGTGGGGGGAAGAAGACTGTAGGGCAGAAGAATGTACGATAAATTAAAGCAAAAGAAAAGAATGATAAGTGGGCGAAGAATTGCAAAGACTAAGAAATTTGGAGAAGAATTTTAAGATGATTTAGAAAAAAGGAAAAAAAAGAAATTGGAAATGAGAATGAAAAAATAAAGTGAAAGAATTATGAAGTAAACGAAAAAAGAAATTAGAGTTTGGAAAAATAACATATAATAATAATAATAATAAATAAAAAAAAAATTAATAAAGTGAAATACTGAACTTCACTCTCTCTCTCTCTCTCTCTCGCTCTCTCTCTTTCTCTCTGTCTCTCTGTCTCTCTGTCTCTATCTTAGACTACGGATGGGTCATATGAAGACCTACGTGTAACTGGCAAGAATAAACAGAAGGTCCTTTCGGTTATCGACGGAAGACGCGCTCAAAATTGTACAATTTTATTAAGTAAACTGAAGATGAGCGACATGGAAATATCAAAGTGAGTTTTTTTTTCCAATTTCATTTAAATATATTATAAATTTATAATTATTATAATTAATAAATATTATTAATTATTCTAGAGCCATATTGTCAATGGATAGCAACGAGCAGCTGGCATTCGATATGGTCGAGCAGCTGCTCAAGTTTACACCATCAGCCGAGGAGCGTGCACTCTTGGACGAGCATAGCGAGGATATCGAATCATTGGCACGTGCCGATCGCTTCCTCTATGAAATATCCAAGTAAATACAGATATAGAATATATATAATATTATATATTATATACAGTATTTATTGTAATTGATTTTTTTTTTTTAATTGAATCGCATTTAGAATACCGCACTACGAGCAACGCTTGAAGAGTTTGCACTATAAGAAACGCTTCATGTTCACCGTCAATGATCTAATACCACGCATCAGCAGCGTCATGGAGGCGTCTCGGGAGGTGGCACGTTCCCGTCGCCTACGCAAGCTGCTCGAGTTGGTATTGGCCTTGGGTGAGTATTAATTTCTCAGATAAAATGCAGCTTTAAATTGAATTTTCTCTCTCTTTCCCTTTCTCTGACTCTCTCTCTCTCTCTTTCCCTTTCTCCCTTTCTCTGTCTCTCTTACTCTCTCTCTCTTTCCAGGCAACTATATGAACCGTGGAGCTCGCGGCAATGCCTCGGGCTTTCGTCTGGCATCGCTCAATCGCCTGGCGGACACGAAGTCAAGCGCCTCGAAGGGAACGACATTGCTGCATTATCTGGTGCAGGTGATTGAGAAGAAGTTCAAGGATCTGCTTAAGCTGGAGGATGATATACCGCATGTGCGTGAGGCGTCCAAGGTATCGCTGGGTGAGATGGACAAGGATATACAAATGCTGCGCACGGGCTTGGCGGATGTGACACGTGAGATTGAGTTTCATAGGAGCTCGGGTCCGGCGCAGCAGGGTGATCGTTTCTTGCCCGTGATGCGTGAGTTCCATGCGCAGGCATCGGTGCGTTTTGCCGAGCTGGAGGATAAATTTCAGGATATGAAGACGCGCTTCGATCGTGCCGTCCGTTTGTTTGGTGAAGATGGCGCCGTCTTGCAGCCGGATGAATTTTTTGGCATATTCGATTCATTTTTGACCGCATTCACGGAGGCGCGCCACGATAACGAAAGCTTCCGACGCCGCCAGGAGGAGGAGGAGAAGCGTGCCAAGCAGGAAGCGGAGCTGAAGAAACGCACCATCGAGCGCAAAAATAAAACGGGACTCATGAGCAGCGTCGCTCGTAATCTGGGACTGAAATCCTCAAGCAACGGCAACAGCAATGCCAGCAGCGTCAATACAAAAACCGATAACAAGGGCGAATTCGATGATTTGATATCGGCTCTGCGCACCGGCGACGTCTTTGGCGAGGATATGGCCAAGTTCAAACGCTCTCGCAAGGCCCGTGTCCTCAATGGCGCCGGCTCCACAGGGCAGACCTCGCCGCCGCGCCAGGAAAGTGGACGCGAACGGGAGCGTGAACGTGATCGGGAACGCACTGTAACACGTCCATAAGATGTGCAACAACTGCCCAAGTTTCATTACAACAAATTACAAGCATGCTAGTACAGTGCACACTCGATAAAAATGAAATATTTTTTATCAAAAAAAAAATAGAAACTATCCAATTTTTCATTTTAAAGTATTTTAATTTTTTTTTTTTTTTTAAATCAAAAAAATTGTATTAATTTCGTTAATGAAGAATTTGAAAATTGTTTATCCTGTGACCCATTATCGAGCGGGCCCTGTACTTGTACACCTTTTATTGAAGTATTTTCATATACAATATATCATATACATATAAACATAAATCTGCAGATCGGCTAATGCAAACGTGAAACCAAATCGTTTACAAAAACGAAAAAAAAAAAATAAAAATAATAATTAATTACAATTAAAATAAATCAAGATGGGAAATGAAATTAATTAAAATTTGTAACCTAACGAAGAGCGAAAATGTTATGAGCCCAAAACAGGTGGCGTTACATTTTAAAAATGAATAAAGTATTTGAAGCATTGTTAACCATAGCAACAATTATTCCAATACTATATCTAAATATTTATATGAACATATACCTAACAACAAAAACAAAAAAAAAAAACTAAACACAAAATGTTTTCAAAATGCGAAAATAACAAAAACAAAAAAAAACAAAAAAAAAAGAAACTCATTCAACATGATTATAAAATAATTGAAAAGCTTAATCACACACACACACACACACACAAATATAAAGTTTATATAAATGTATATGCATATATGTATGCGTATGTATGTATGTACATTTATATAGAACAGGAACAATCCAGAAAGTTGAGGGCGCCAGAGCGGCCAGCCATAAAAAGTCATGTTCATCATAAAAATATTATTATCATTATTATTATGATTATTATTATAATTATTATTATTATAATTATTATTATTATTATATTATTCTTATTCGTATAATAACATATGTATGATCCCCTTTTATATATGCAATTTTTTTTTTTAGCACGAATCTCGGTAAAATATCTAAACGCACTTAACAAATTTTTACAATTTTCAAAACGATAATCATATTATTATTATTATTATAAATAATAAATGTGAAACAACTAATAAAAATAAAGATTATAATGCAGTTGAAATACGTGCAAGTAATGAAACTATAAATCAAATTGAGTTTTTATTATCTACGAATAGTTTTCACTTATTTTCTAATAAAATAATGCAAAAATGTAGATGGTGTTTGTTGTTGCATTGGGGGGGCTGTCAATCATCAATCAATCAGACAATCAGTTTCGACTACTTTTGAATTGTGGTGGTATTTAATAATAACAATATGTGATCATATCAATAAATCGATTGGAGCTATGCCTTTTTATCGTCCTGCTCTAGCCATTTGCTAATCGATAACTTATTCGATATATCGGCTGTGGACAAACGCTTTTCGAATTGCTCATAGCTTATGCTTTGTTCTGTACCAAAAGCCAAAAGCTCGAGTCGCTCCAGTTCCTCTTCATCAGCCTGGGGATTATTCGGATTCGGATCCGAATTCGGACTTATGACATTATCGGGAGGCGGTACGTTATCTAGTAGATTTTTAATGGCACGACGGAAATCCTTACGTTCAATGCGTCCATTTCGTTGCGTATCGAACATTTTGGAGAGTAGACGTAACTTTTGATCGCGTCCATCGGCACGTTGATGCGATACATCGCCAAATTGTGGTACCAGAAATATCGCACAAGTGCGAGCGAATTGATCAAAATTGATGCGATCAACAGTTGCGTTATCTGCAGACGTTTTGTCATCGGTATTTTTATCGTTATCGTTACACTGGTCATCATTCTTAGCAAAGAATCCATCAACAATCTGACGATACATCGGATTCTGCGATAATTGCGGAATACGTAATAGTTCCGTCGGCGTTAGATATCCCCTTTGATGCCGATCCAGGGCACAGAAACGTTGATGTAGCTGATTCAATTGTTCCGTCGATAAACCTGTTGCCTCTTGGTGTTTTAGTATGTCCTTCGAGCTCAGCTGATGACTGGCCATCAGGCCCATGGTCATATAAAATATTATTACAAAGCCCACAATTCCGAGTTTCACTTCTTATATTTTTAAGTTTTTCCGTTTTGTTTATTTTTGATGTTAAATTCCAAGAGACACTAAAAATTCAAATGTTTTCAAGCAATTGTGATTTGTTTATTTTGAAATTAATTCAACAGGAAAGCCGTTACGGGACGAAAGACATTGTTTTTCCTAATTTCAAAATTTCTATATGAAACGGGCATAATAGACTATACATAAATAAACAATAAACAATAAACAATAAACATATTTATATAATAGTTATAAGACTTTGTTTTTCATTTGAAATAAAGCGCACAAAGCGTTAAATGCAAAATGCAGCTGAAGGGCTGCAGCAAACATTTGTTGCATACTTTTGAGCGCCATTCATTTAGCTGTGACACAAACCTGGCCGCCATTTTGGTGCCTTTTTATATTTTTGTGTTGGCATTATGTCCTTGTCTTTGGGCATTATGCCCACCATTTATATTGCCATATTTATTTTGTATACTTAAGTTAAATTTTTAAAATAAAATTAATTAAATAACAATTTTACAAGCGTTTGAGCATAAAAAATTAATACAAATATTTAAGCCAAAGTGCAAAGAAAAATGAATACTAGAAAACTCAGTTAATAGCATAAAATTTATTTTCAATTAAAAATGAGAAAACCAAAATCAGGAAAATCTATTTAAATATTTGGTAATTTAAATCTGCTATATAAATAACACAACTGAAATTTTATTTTAGGTAAATCTAAGCACCATTGTCTCAAAAAGAAACCGTTAGGCGACGATAAAAAAAATTAGCATAAAAATTGCTTAAAGGTAAAACAAAAACCAAACCAAAAACTCAATGCAAAAACAAAGGAAAACAGGATCAGAATCAATGCGAAGATGCAAACCAGAAGCCATAACAAAGGGACATTTAAAGGCATTGCTAAAAAAAATAAAAATTGCAAAACAATAAGCAAAACAATAAATCAAAATATAAAATAATAAGGCGAGTGGAATGGCGAAATCAAACACATGCCACACACACACACATACATACGCATACGCGTATGTATATGGCAACAGGAGTCGCAGGACGCGCTCCTCGCCGAACAGCTGTTAAAGTCCAAGTCGGCGCCTTATTGTAAAGTAATTCATGAAATCTGAGCTGGGAGGCGCAGCATCTTGTGGTTGCCTCCTGTGTGCAATTCTGAAACTTCGTTGTTTCGTTGGCCAAAAGTCCTTTTCGCCATTGTTATCCTGCGAGCTCGTAAATCTTAATAATGTCATAATTCGTTAAAATTTCCAAAGAAAAAATAAACCGCAAATAACATACCAAAACTCCCTATGTCAAGCAGGATACATGCATACATATATCATATACATATGTATATACATGTTCGCTCTATAGATCCTGCTTCCAAATATTTTCTAATCGAAGCCATTGGCGAAATGATTAAAATGTAAAATATTGTTGATATGAAATTAACTTTCGCCTTATTTGTTTAAGTTGATGAAAAAACAAAACAAAAATCACAAAAACATTGTGGTCAAATTATAGCACGGGGTGGTAAAGGACTCATACCCCTTTTGTAATTTAAGCAATACAAAAACAAAAAAAAAAAAAAAAGGAAAAGAAAGGCAAATAAAACAGCTGCTGTTGCTGACCTTTTAACCTTTTAGCGCGCGGTCAGTCGCGTTCTCTGTAAGATTAATTTACATTTATTCATTGCCCAAACAAAATTTTATTTTTTTTTTCAATTTATAATCGCTTTTGTCTAAATTTTCTGTTTTGCTTTTGAGAGCTATCAAATCTACGTTCATCTTTCTTTTTGTATCTTACGGATACAAAGATTGAATAGTTTCGGATAATTTCACATTTCGCATTTTTATCTATTGCTGTTTTCTCTATTGTATCTCATAGATACTTTTATTTTTTCCCCCTCATTTGGTATTTCATGCATTGCATTTCATGAATTAAATTTGCGTTAAATCAAATCTTGATTTGCAATAGCTTATTTAATTTTTATAGCGCAATAGTTCCAATATTTATCTGATAGATACTTTTGTATCTTGAGAGTCGTTTTTTTTTTCATTTCATTGAGCAACTGAAAACTAAACGCTACAAAAATTCAACTACCTAAACGCAATCATATTTTCATATTCATATTCACATTCATATTCATAAATTTCAAATTCATATTCATAAGCATAATCACGAACTATAAGCCCATTACTCTCTCTTTCTCCTTCGCTCTCTCTCTCTTTCTCGCGCTCCCTTCGAGCTGAGAGTTTGGATTATAATTTGATATTTTTCCAGCGTTCTCCTTAAGTAGCCGAATTAGCATTTAAATTGCCTCATTAAGCGAATATACATACATACATACATACACACATACATACATACGTATGTGGTGCATAGGGTAATGTTGCGCTTTTGCATGCTCGAACATGCAACAGTCAAAAACAAAAAAAAAAAAGAATTTTTAAATATTTTTAAGTATTTTTAAATTTCAATTGGAAATCAAATATGAAATAATATTGCAAAAGCGAGTTGATATTTGGTGCTCTATAATTTTGTTAATCAAAACAAAAACAATTTTTTTGCACAGCGAGGGAAGTTTGAAAAGAATTTGAAAAGGCAAAAAAAAAAAAAACGAAAAGTTGAAAAGGAAAAAGCGATCCATTTCAACGCCCTTCACAGTGCCACATCGATAATTTAGAAATTAAATGTAGCACGCAATGTGCAAGGATAACTAAGATGGAATAAAAAGAAAAAAAAAGGAAAGTGTGAAGGCGAAAGAGAGAGAAAGAGAGTTGGAGAGGGAGAAGGAAAGTGAAAGTGAAAGAGAAAGAAAGTAGAGTAAAGAAATGCCACAAATAACACAAATCAAATCAAATCAAGATCAAGACCAAGACCAAGACCAAGACTTTCCCAAGGATAACCCCGAGCAAAGGGTTTGCTACCCAATAATTTTCTTCCCGTTTCGTTTTTCTTTATTTTTTTTTCTTTGCTTGTAACGCCGCTCACCCCTCAAAACAATACCACACAATATCAAGGACATGGTCTAGTTATTCTTTGCATTTTGCTTATCCTTTCTTTGCAGTTGTTAGTCCTTGCAATTACACGTAGATTTCACTTTTTCAGTTTTTTCATTTCTCCCTCCCTTTTTTTTTTTGGTCCTTTCTTTGGCTTGTAATTTTGATTTCATTTTCCTTTGGGTGCTTTTTTTTGTTTTTTGTTTTTTTTTGCTTGGACAACCTCACGCCATCGATAGGGTAGCCCGAGTCCTGTGCCCTAAATCCTTTTTTTTGCGTTGAATGGGTGTCAAGGATTTGTCCGTTTCCGTCTCCGTCTCCGTCTCCGTCTCCGTCTCCATTTGCTTTTGTTATTGTTTGTGATTTTCGTGCCGTTCGTTGCGCCTTCTAATTATTTAGTTTACGTTTTTTATTTTTTTCTTAATTTTTAATTTTCACTTTCTTTTTATAATCCTTATGCTGTGGCCCCTAACTTTTATTTTATTATTTTAAAATAAATTAATTTTAGTTTTAAATGAAATGCCAAGTGAAGTGAAAATAAAAAAAAAAATATTCTCGATTTATTTTGGGAAAATTTGATTTATCATTGCGAGATTACCAGCTGCTTCTGTGATGCCCTCTCTCTCTTTTTCTCTGCCTCTTTCTCTCTTTCTTTCACAGGACATCAATTAGCTAATTAAGCGCAACTTGAAAAACCAAAGTGTCCTGTTTTTGGAACATCAAAATCAAGTTCGAGTCCTTTAAAGCATTGCGCAGGCAATTTGCATATTTAATTGAATCAAGCAAATATTTTTGAAAACTATTTTTTATTTTTTTTAATAAAAAACATTGGAATTTTTCAAAAACAAAAACAAAAAAAAAAGCGGCAAGGGCAAACACCACGAAAAGTGCCTCAAGGAGCAACTTTTGAGCTAAGGTGTAGAGAAAGATATATATATTTAGGCAGAGAGAGAGAGAGAGAGAGAGATGAGAAAAGGACGAGCTAAATATGATTGCAAGAAGACGATTGGACACCCCGCGGCGTCTCAAAGGATTTTTTTTTTTAAAAATGCAAATCAAGCTAGTTCCGAGAAATATTTAAAAACAACAACAACAACAACAACGAAAATTTAAGGATTTTTTTGTGGGCAATGTACGGAAACAGGACATGGCATTTGGAGGCAAGCACAACCCTTATGTCAAACGCTTTTGATAGATCAGTTTGGCATCTTTCTGTCCCATTTTTGTGGAACTCCAGCCCGCTTTTCCCTTCGGCCAAATGCGAAGCAAAATAAAATAGACAACAACAACAAAAAAACAGAAAACGAAAAAAAAAAACAAAACGAGGACGAAAATCTCCTGGACATGTCACACTTGGTGCGGCTGCCTCAACAAATTAATTTGCCGCCAACTTGATTTTCATTTTCCATTTGGTGCCCTAACCCTAAACGTTTCTCTCTCTCTCTCTAGCTATCTATCTATCTCTTTCTGTATCTTTTGAAAAGCCTGTGAACTTATTTTGGAAAAGCATTTTCTTTGCTTTTCAATTTTTCCATAAGTTTGTTTTGCTCTGCTTTTTACCGCTTTTCATTGCCAATTTAAAGCTTTTTGCCCAATGTCTCTTGACGCTTTTCCGCTTTTCCCGCTTCAGTTTGACCACTTGACAGTTTTCCTTTGTGGCTTTTGTTTTGCTTGACCAAAAGATGACATCAAACGCGCCTTGATCCATCATTTATGAGCGATGCACAATATAATTTAATTTGATTTATTGTTTTGTTTATTCACTTTCATGTCAAACAAATGCAATAAAGAGCTCAGAAGGTTGCCAGACTACGTAAATAAAATGTGCTCGACGTGCAAATACCCTGCACTTAATGCAAACAATTCGCAATTTCAATTTGTTGTTCTAACGAACTTTATTGTTGCACAATTTTATTTAAGTTAATAAATGTTAATAATTATATTTATTTTTTTATTTAATTTATTTGATTTGATTAATTAGCCAAAAATAAAGTGAAAATTCTTTCGAAAGAAATTTTTATAGATGACATTTTAAATCAAATAAAAATCGATTAATCGATTAATAAAATAAATAAAATATAATAAAATATGATACAAATATTTTAAATTAAATAATTTAATCTTATTTCAGGTTTCAAGCGACTCCTTTTGATTGGGTTGTGGCTTGCAGGGTATACAAAAGAAAAACTGACCAGGAGGCAAGAGAAAAGGAAAATGAAAATGAAAAGGAAAAGCACGTGCCGCATGTTGTTGCGATGACCGCTTGGAAAAACAACAATGGAAATGCGAGAAGGGGTAAAAAACAAAAAAAACGAAAAACCAAAAACAAAACTCAAAACACAAAAACACAAAAACAACAACTGGACAGAGGATCGTTTAGCAACCCTTTTAGAGGAGTTGGGGAAATGTGGAAAGCGGCAGGCGGAAAATGGTTTTTGGGTAAGCGTGAAAAATGAGAAAAACATTTAAAAATCGACGGCATTTGATGATGAGGGTCAATGAGATGTCAACACATTTGAATACGCTGAGGAAATGTTGCGCCACCTGCCACACACACAGAGAGAGTTGGAGATCCTTTTAGATCCTTTTAGATCCTTTCCTGTAATCCTGCTGCTTCTTAGATTGTCTTCTCTGTTGTTTGACCACGCGCCATTTATGTAAATGCGTGCAACATCTGCTTGCTGGTGGCATATAGCAAGTAGCAAGTGGCAAGTGGCAGGCGAGACAGGTGGCATGTCGCATGTGGCAAGTGGCAAGTGGCAGGTGCCGCAAGAATTGAATAAATTGGATATTGATTAGATAAGAATATTTAACATATATATACAATTTCCTTTTTCTTTTAATACAAAAATATTTATCAAACTTTCATCTTAGGGAAAAAAATTGAATTTTCCTTTTAATATTTTCGAAAATGTTTGAAAAAATTACCAAAAAGTTGAATCAGTTTTGGAAACAAAATCGAGTCATGAATCATGATTCATTCGTTTGCAAAGGCGACAAATGGAATGCCGGAAAATGGTACGTTGGAATTGGAAATTGGGGGGAAAACTGGTAAAAGGAAAATGGAAAATCATCGTGTTGGATTTGCCGTGGCAAAATGTTTGATTAGCTCGCGCTCAGCCGGGGCAAATGTGGAATATTGTCGGGAATCCAGTTTTCCCGCATGGGTTATCCCAAAAGCAAGACAGGACCTTTTAGGCCAATAGGCAAAGGAACCGCAACTGAAGCAAAAACAAAAAAAAAAAACAACAAAACAGGAACAAGAACAAGAACAAGAAAGGATAAAGAAGAAGAGGATGTGGATGTGGATGAAGAAGAAGAGAGAAGACATAGCAGAGAGTGGCAATTAATGCGCCAGTTGCACCGAAGCGGAAAACTGGTTCACAACTTTTCAAGAAGTTCAATTTAAAACAAAAACAAAAACAAAAAAGAAAAAACAAAACAAAGTTGAAGAAAATAAAATTGAATCTATGGAAACTCGAAATTCGACGGATTCGACACAGATGCAAAAGTGAAAAGGTGAAAAGGAAACGAACAATTTATTAGCTGCATTTTGGACAGGATTACGATTCAACAAAATATCTTACGGATTTTTTTTTTTATTCTAAACTTTGAAATATTTTTCAAATACATTCCTATTAAATATATATATGTATATAAATAATATAAAATTTAAAAAAATATTAAATAATAATAAATAATAAATAAATAAATATTTTTTTGCTTAATTTCACTCAGAAAAATTATCCAAGAAAAAATGACAAAACAAATTCAAATTCAAACAATTTCAATTAATTTAATTTTATTTAGTCTACAGTCAGAGATCAATCATGAGTAATTCAACATATGTCTATCTATTTCTGAATTAGTGCAGATTGCAGTCTACAATCAATCTAGTGTCAATCAGGCATCATTAATCAATCTGCAGGCAATTCAACTCAATAAAAAATCAAATAAGAACCAGCTTAGATTCAATCGGACTACATACACTCAGTACAAAGTAAAGTCAATTCAATCAAGTGTCAATCAATATACTTTGATCACGTGATCAAGTGATACAGCTTTTCTGTTCATTCGATATTCTATTATCTAAATTTAATTAAATTAAACTATTTCCGAATTCATTTTAATAAAAATTTATTACAAAAATTAAATGTAGTATTGTTAACTACAAATGTAAGTGTATTAGAATTCGATGTTAATTTATTATGAAATGATAATGATCATTTGTTGCATTAATTAGACGTTAGCCGCTGATCGGGTTAAGCCGACGGTGAACAGGTGAAACTGAAAACTCATTTTGAATGGAATTAGCATTAAATATGCGCATATCTAGCATATAAATAATTTTCTATAAATATGCTTATTCGATCTATAGACGAACGGATAAACGAGGAACGATAAAAGGACGAAGGACGAGGGACGAGGGACGAAGGACGAAGGACTAATAACGAAGCAAAACCCTTAGAAGCAACGCCTGCTAAGCATTTGCACCTGTTGGCTCGACGATTGACGACGATCAGCGTCAAAAACTGAAATTGCAGGACTCGCACTCGCCTCGCTTCTCTTTCTCACAATATAGCGTTCTCTCTCTCTCTCTCTCTCTCTCTCTGTCGCACTCGATTGATTGGTGGCTCGCAGTTCGAACGAGGTGCCGAACGTTGACTCTAAACGAGAGCAGAGAGCTCAATTTTCGGGCACCCGCTCAATAAAAACAAAGACGTCGCCCCGCTGCTTAATGAAGACAAGGATGCGGACAGGTGCGTCCATGCACAGTGGTACAAAAGCGAGAGTAAATAGTTTGATTTTTCTTTTCTATTTTTTTTAATAATAATTTATGTATTTATAACAAGTAGAAAGTAGCTAACAAATTATTCCCAAAAATAATATTGTAAATAAAATTCTATAATATTATTATTTTAAAAAATTATTATATAGTTTTTTTTGTCAATAATTTTGTATTAAATATTTCGATATTAACTTGGGAAATTTTTTTTAATATTTTTTAAATTCAAACACAATATTTCTATTGCCAAACATGCAGGCGATTGCAATTTACAAATGAATTGCTAGCCCAAAGATACTTTTGTATCTCATGGATACGCATACGCAGAAACATCGCAACCAGCATAATCATCTATACACACATATACACATGTATGTATGTATGTGTGTGTATGTGTGTATATAGTCAAGAATCGTACAGATGTTTTTGCTAATTACGCGCTGAATACGCTAATTTTCGTATAATTTCGAATACTCATACAATTCGCACATGTCCTGCCACCCATGTCCCATGTCCTGTGTCCTGTGTCCCATGTCCTGTGTCCTGTGCGACAGGAGCAAATTGGATGCATACGATGCGGGTCCAAGGTGCAATTTTATTTAATACCCACACACAATTTTTCGATTTCGACATTTCCCTCTGCCTCTGCTGCTCTGGTGGATGTGTGTGAATGTCCTTAGATAGAGCCTTTTGCCACACGCCCCTGAGAGGTTACCTTTTTACTGTTTATGTCCTAGACAGATAGACAGAGAGAGAGAAAGAGAGAGAGAGAGAGACGGCGGGGAGAGAGTTGGGCGAAATCCTTACCGCGGCAGCGAGTCGTAAAACGTTGCGGTTCGCTCGTAAAAGCGCTCGCAATCCTTGAAGTGCAATTGTATCCTTATCCTGCCAATGCAATTATGTATTGAATATACATATTTAAACATGTTCAAACACGTTATGGCCTCCTCATAAAACCAGCCGAGTTTTTTGACTTTTATCACTTTACGATGCGTCGCAGAAGAGAAATGAAAATGAATATAAAAATTCCATAAACAAAAAAAGAAAATCATAAACTTTGTTTTGTGTGTAAATATTATGAATTAGCGGGGTTTATTTATTTTTTTTTTTTTTTTTGGGGGAAAGCCATAAATCTGAAAAACAAAAACCGGCTACATTAAATTGCAACTAATAGATAGAGAGAGAGAGAGAGAGAGAGAGAGAGAGAAGCAGCTAAATGCCACATTTGATCCTGCGCACCAACACTCGCATTAAAAAAATTCTCACT
>JBAMCR010000450.1:0-21668 GCA_037075045.1 Mulgravea parasiatica
GTACGAGTTTCGGTTCTTCATATGAAACGGTTCTTTTCGGGTTTCGGTTCCGGTACGGGATTCGGTTTGACACCCTGATTTAAATCAATTTCAAATTTATTTATTTATTTATTTGACAATTCGACAATTCGTTAGGTATCTGCCACCCGAATGTTTTGTTGTTGGCAAGAATCCACCGAAAATCTCATCAAAAGTGGATGTATGGAGTGTTGGCGTGATATTCTATCAGTGTTTATATGGCAAGAAGCCATTTGGCCATAATCAATCGCAGGCCACAATTCTCGAGGAGAATACCATACTGAAAGCCACCGAAGTGCAGTTCTCCAATAAGCCAACTGTCTCCAATGAGGCAAAGGTAAAATTAACAACAACAATAAATGTTTAATAATTATTATTATTATTATTATTTTTATTTTTATTTTTATTTTTTGTTTTTTGATTATAGAGTTTTATACGTGGTTGTTTGGCGTATCGTAAAGAGGATCGCATGGATGTATTCGCATTGGCACGGCATGAGTATATACAGCCGCCAATACCGAAGCATGGGCGTGGCTCGTTGAATCAACAGCAGGCGCAGCAGCAGCAACAGCAGCAACAACAACAGCAACAGCAGCAACAGTCGTCAACGTCGCAGGCCAATTCAGCGGGACAAACGTCCTTTTCAGCCCACATGTTTGGCAATATGAATCAATCGAGCTCGTCCTAGCTGCCAACAAAACGCAATTCAAATTCATAATTCGCCGCCATAGCAGCAGCAACAGCAGCTCCAGCAACAACAGTTGTTGGTTCAATGCAGCAACAGCAGCAGCAACAGCAACAACGTAGCAACGGCAGCAAGAATTATAAGAACAACATTAATAACAACAACAACAACAGCAGCAGCAGCAACAATAACAATATTATAAATAATAAAAATATTACTAATAACAACAACAACAACATTATTAATAATAATATTTATAACAACAATTATAACAATCGCAGGCACAACAACAGTAGCAGCTATTATACAACAACATTACTTGATGCTGCCGCTTATTGTTACGAAACTGTAATGGATGCCACACACTACAAGTTGCAACCGCCAATAGCAGCAACAGCAGCATCAACGGCAGCAGCAGCTGCCGTTACAACATTGCCATTGCAACAGCATTTGCAGCTGCAGCAGCTGCAGCAGCTGCCACCTGTATTGGCTATGCCCACAGCAACGGCGGCAGCAGCAACAACGATTGCGGCGCCAACAGCAGCAGGAGCAACAACAAGCAGTAACAATAACAACAATAATAGCAGCAGCAGCACCGCAATAACAACAACAACAGCGACAACAACACGCACCTATCTGGGCATGTACAAGCGATGGCAGCAACAACAACTGCAGCAACAAGCACAATTGCAACAGCAGCAACAGCTATTGCTGCTGCAGCAGGAGCTGCTGTAAAACGTTAGCCAACACTGCCAAAAGTTAACGAATCGTTAAGAGCTGCTGCTGCCAAACAACAACAAATTCAACGTCGTCAAGAACAACAACAACAACAACAACAAATAAAAAGCGAGCAACATGAAAAGAACTTCCACATGCTGGAAATGCATAAGATAAACAACAAAAAAACAAAACAAAAAAAAAAACAAAACTTAAATTATATGTATGTATACTATATACATATATATGTATCCATATATATATATTATATTAAATGTGATAAACAAGCGTAAAGCAAAAACAAAACAAAACAAAAACAAAAACAAAAACAATGAAACGTAAATAAGCATAAAGTGAAATAAAGGAGAATGTCAAGCATAGGCCGCCGTCGGATTGAGGAGATTTGATTGAAAGCAACAACACGCAGGAGGAGTACAGATATAGAACAACAATAACAACAACAGTAAGCAGATAATAAGAAGAAGCAGTAGACGAAACGCTGAGATGAGATAACAAACTGATCAACAAGAAACACAAGCAGTGAGAGAGAGAGAGGAGAGAGAGAGTAGGGGGTTTATGTAAAGAAACAAAGAGAAACAAGTTGAAAGAGAATAAGAGCTACATAGTTGTTTAAAAGGCTGCTAAAAAGAAAAATTGTGTTTTTTTTTTTTTTTTTGTTAACTATATTAAAACAAAGCAAAAGCAGCATAAAATTAATATTAAAATTAATAATATTAGTAATTATAATTATAATTATAATTAAAACTAATAATAATAATAATAAAAACAAGAACTATATGTAAATTTATAATTAGTTAAAATCACAGAAAGTAAACGTTTTTCTTTGTATTACAAAAAAACAAAAACAACAAAAACAAAAACAAAATGATAGTAACAGAATAAAACAAACAAACGACAGTAACAAAGTATAGCAAAAAGGAAAAACAAAAAAAAGCAAAACACAAATTAGCATACAGTTGAGAAAATATAAAACAAAAAACAATAACATTTACATAGCAGAGTCTTGTATGGCTTAACATACATTTCAAAATGCAAATTTTGGGTTTTTGTTTGTCATTTTGTTGTTCACTTGTGTCACATACATACATACACACGCATACACACACACACACACATACGCGTGCACGTTTGTTTTTATATTTATTATATAGATGAATATATATATAATACACTCTTTTTTTTTAACAAAAATTATCCTTATCTTTAAAGCATATGATATTTATCATAAAATTGCATAATTATCTTAATAAAATTTGGTTTTATCATTTAAAAAATATAATTATATATTTTTTTTTATAATTAAACAAGCGAATTGTATTTTTTATGCTCTAAACTAAACACAAATACAGAAACACACACACGAACCCATGCGTTTTCCATTGATTACATAAAACGAAAAAGAAATAAGAATAATCATTTTTATTTGTTAAATTGAAGATAAAAAAGCAACAATAAAAAATAAAAATATATTTAAAAAAAGAAAAGAGAAGAGAAAAATGTTATTGCATTTAAATGTTATGTTTGTTTTGTATCAAAATTATGTAGCAGTGATTTATTACATCATTAAGAATTTTATATATTTATATACACACACACACACATACACAAACACAAACACAAACACAGCCCCACACAGATACACACACACACACATCTTGAACAAGAAAAGAATGCAAAAAAGAAAGCCCAAAATTTGCAGAAGAAAATTGATCAAAAACAAGAAAGAAAACAAATACTAAGAAGAAATGAAAAATAGTTGAAAAGTGTGTCAAAAATAAAAAAATAAAATAAAATAAATTAAACACGAAACGAAGAAAGGAAATTCTTTTATATGCTAAACAAAGAAATAAGTAAAAAGAAAAGTTAAAGTAAAACACAGTTGAAAAGAAAATGGCAACAAGAACCTAGTATGCATAATTTTTAAACAAGTTGTACCAACTCTTTGAAAATAATAATAATAATAAACAATTATAAGTAAAACAAAAACAAAAACAAAAATATGCATAAAATAAAAATATATATAAATCAAATAAAAAGAAACAGCATACACAGTAAATATTAAAAAGAAAAAGAAAAACGAAAAAAAAATACTTCTTATTAAATGATAACTAATGTAATAGTTTTTATTAAATATATTATATAATAATATAATATATATTACATAATGTTTTTTTTTTCTAATTTTAAAACTTAATTGTAATAAACTATTGCGTAACAATGTATTAAATATTAATATCAAAGGCATATTAATAGAAATATATTAAAAACAAAATACAAAATGAAAAAATCATATTTAAAAATATGGGAGAAGCAAAAACAGAAACACAAACAAAACATGATAAACACAAAAACAAAACAAATGATAAAAACAAAAACAAAAACAGAATAAACACTACCATGCTAAATGTTTCAATATTATATATAGATATCTATATGTATGTAAAACCATTTATAAAAATTAAAACAAAAAGAAAAAAAAATACAAAAAACTATAATGTTGAATATGTTGGTTGGTTAAGAGACAGATAGAGATAGAGACAGAGACAGAAAGAAAGGGACCGAGCGAAATTAATAGAAAAAAAAAAGAACAAGAAAATGAGGATAGATAGTGAGAGAAAGAAAGAGATAGTGTGTGTGAAAGAGAGAGAGAGAGTACGGGCGGGATTACGAGGACTCGTTACACGTTGGAGACACGTTCCAAGACGACGAAATTCCACAGCTTTTTTTTTAAAGCCGCAGTCAAAAAAGAAACATCAAATAAATAATAGTAATAATAATTTAAAAAAAAAATTATAATAAAAGCTCTGGCAATATTTTACATATGCGCCATTTACGGTTCGGCGCCTCAAGTGTGAAAGAGATAGCGTTTAGTTAGAAAGAGTTAGACAGAGCTATAAAGCTACGAACAGAAAAGTATGAGCGACAGAAGAAACATAAAATAAAAACAACAAAACAAAATAAAAAAAAAATTCTTAAACATAAAATGAAGCAAACACATTTTTTTCTTTAGTCTTATAAAACAAAAAAAGAAAAAACAAAACAAATATATATAAAAATAAAGAAATTTAAAAATAGTTTTAGTGCGCTAACAATTAATTTATATAAAAAATAAAAATATTGCAAAGCGAAACCGAATGAGAATGAGACAGAGAAAAAGATAAAGATAATGATAATGATAGACACCACGGAAACAGAGAAAATGATATGAAACAACAAGCAAAGCAAAGTTAAAAAACAAAAAGAAAACAACCAATCCCATAAAAATAAAACAACAAACAACAAAAAAAAGTAGCAAAGAAACTGTAAATATTAATATACATATATGTAATAATAAACAATTGATTAATTAATTAATTAACTTATGCCTAATTAAAATTTAATGAAGAAATCCGATAAATAAGCCACAAAAAAAAAGAAAAGAATTAGCATGAAAGCATAAAATACAGAGCAAAAAAAAAAAAAAAAATCAAGAACCATTTCAAGCGACACGTACAAACAAAAACAAACAAAACAAAAAAAAGAAAAACGAAAAAAATTAAGAAAATTAATGCTGTACGTGTGTACTTTCCTTTAATTTTAGCCAGAGAATTAAGTATGTTTTTTTTTTCGTCTTAATTACGATGAAGGTCAATAAATTATGTAATTTAAATCTATTATTATTATATTATTATTATTATTATTATAACTATGATTATTAATATAAATATACATTTTACTATAATTATAATTATTTTTATGATTTTTTTTTTGTAACTATAATTATAGCGATTATAATACATATGTATAATGAATGCATGTATGTTGATTTAATTTTAACAAACAAGCAAAAGCGAATCTATATGTAAAATGCACATTTTAAATTATAAACAAAACAAAACAAAACAAAAAAAGAAAATATTTATATATATATATATGTATACATATGTTATACATAAATATATATATTTATATATACATATATAATATATATACATATGTATTATATATACATACATTTAAATGAAAACCCTATTATTTTTATTATTTTTTTAAAAACAGTTTCGGTTCGCCCCACACAGCGAAAGCGAACTGAAAACAATACAAACAAAAACAACAAAATAAACAAGCAAAATGTTTTGAAAAAAAAAATCCCAAATGTTTTTTTTTTGTTTTTATACAAATCATTTATTTAATTAATTTTTTTATTTGTTTGAAATGATTAGAAAAGCGAAGAAGAATAAAACGAAAAGGCATAGTAAGTCACAATACTATTAAGTGTTTAAATAGTACTAAACAAAAGAAAGGAAAAATGAATAAAAGAACGATAAAAATAATACAAAATCAAAATAAAACAACAAGAACACAACAGCTACAACAACAACAACAACAACAAGCAAAATGCTGACGTCTCATTTGCAGCGGAAACTCGCAAGAAAGAAAATGCCCAATTAAATTATTTGTTGAGTATTATTATATTAAAATAAAACAAAAAAGTAAAAAACAAAATATAATTATTATTAAATTCAAATTGAGGACGAAACGAGAAAGCAAGAAATATATTATATTATATACATACGTGTGATGTATATACATATATGGTATATGGTATATGGCATATGCTATATGCTATCATATATTATATATACAAAGATACATGTAGAAATAAATTATTTAATAGTTATGCTAAAAAATTATTTAAACAGGCAGAGAGCGAGCGACAGAGCGTGTGAGAGAGATAGAGAGCAAAGAAAAGAAAGAGAAAGGTAGTGAGAAAGAAAAGGAAGAGAGATATCGCAAGCGGCATTATAAACTGGGCTTAGACTGCGATCCTATAGCCAAATAATCGAATAACCCAAAAATAAAACAAAACAAAAAAGAAAAAGAAAGGGTATATATATATATAAATATTTATACCCAACATACACTTCCCATTGGGTTCTAGGCCGCGTTTTTTCGAAAATCTAACAATTCAGATACAAGTTACAAATAAACAAAACGTATATATATATATTTAAAAAAAAAAGTATATAACATATATATATATATCTATGGGATTTGGATGGATGTGCGATAAATTGTGAATCTGTAGCGTGGGCGTGCGATTCAGCAGCTAATGATGATGGCAACATTGAAAAACCAGATACTAAATTATTAAGTAAACATAAAAATTAATTAATAAATTAATTTACATGACACAAAAAGAAAAACAAAAGAAAAACACAAAAAAGAAACAAAAGCAAGAAAATAAAAAAACAAAACGAGAAAAAACCAAAACAAAAACAAAAACATTGAAAATAAAAACAGACAAAAATAAAAAAAATACTAAAATGATTAAAACAAAAAAAAATTTACAAAAAAACGGCATGTTTTTTTTTTTTTTGCTGGCACTGTATTGTTAATTGTATTATTACATTTGTTTACAGCAATTTATTATAAACTATTTTGTACTGGCCTAAACTGGTGCAGCTAATCGTATATGGTACAAGTATAATTGGTTAATTGCCCATGGCAACAATACAGAAAAAAAAGAGTCCCTGAGTCCCTCAACCCTCACCACCACCCCCCGCCTATATTAGTGTTTTCAATCGTTATCAATCAATCGATCAATCAGTCAGCTGTGGATGTTAGGGCCGCGAGCACCGCTTGAGCTACACAAGCATCTTCAGAGGCCATACCTAAAAAAAAGCAAGAAGTTATTAATAGAGCGAGACAGAGAATGCAAGAGGGTGCAAGGGGGAGAGCGGTAATGCAATCACTCACCCATCGATTGGAATATGGTAACCGCCTTCTCCACCGGATAGCTCTTATTGACAATAACCGTGCCCAATTCAGCCGTTATCGGAGCGGGCAAGCCACGCAGCTCGTGCTCGGCACTGGCCATTGAGTCGACATATACCACCGCTTCCTCATAAATGTCTGTGGCCACCTCGCCGAAGTGCACCTGACCAGCGCCGACAGCTGAAATGTTTCCAAAAATTGTTATTATTGTAAACAAAAATCAAAAACAGATTATTTCTGTAATAATAATAATAATAAAAATATATAAATTGGGTCGCAATAAAAGTATTTTATGTTGTGCGCTTGATAAGAATTTTGTAAGTTTTTCAAGATATGAAAAATAAAAATGATTTCTAGCTGGATGCAGATTGATAGAAAAATACCCTGTTAATATACCCTGTGCCCACCCCATGTGCATGGTGTGGTGGTGTGGTGGTGTGGTGATGTAGTTATAAATTCTGCCATATGATTTACCATTGATGTGAATGGAACGTTTCTCGCGTAAATCGTTGGCGTGAATGAGAGCCACCGGCGAAAAGGTGGCAATGCAGATGACATCGGCCTCTTGGACTGCTTCAGCGGCGGTATTGCAGACCTTTATCTCGGGCTGATCGGCGAGATGATGTTGCCGAGCATCATCGTTGAGCAGACGCTGGCGCAGTCGATCGGCCAACTGAATAGCCTTGGCAGTGGTGCGATTGTATAGATTCAGTTGTTTCACCTTAAAGTTGGCGCACATCGCGGTGGCATGCATCTGTCCTTGGACACCGCATCCAATGATGGCAACATTGATTTCCATTTGCCGTTCGGCATGTAAGCCAAAGCGACGGAAATACAAATATTTGGTGGCGACCAGAGATGCGGCCACAGTGCGCCAGGTGGTTATATCGGTGCCAGCCATAACCGTCTCCAGCTCACCAGTCTTCACATTGAACATCAATATATTGGCAGCAACGGATGGCAATGGTGGATGCAACTGTTGATTGCTGGAGAATGCGGTGACCAACTTGCAGGCCAATGTCGAACGGGGCACTGTGCTCGCATCCCCGCCAGCGCCGCCCGCACTCAATCGATAATTGCCCACATAGGCGGGCATCGTGAGCAGCAGCTTGCTGGGATCCCTTTCCACAAAGGTAACGCTGCGCTGCGGCTGATGCACATACGAGTGCGACACGTTATCATTGTTGTTGCCCTCCTCAGTGGTTGCAGTGGTAGCAGCGGTTGCCGGCAAATCTTTGGCTGTTTCCGAAACGGCAACTAGGGCTGCCTCAACGGCCTCATTGACCATTGGCCAGTTGAGTACGCTGCGCACCGAGTTATCATTGTAAAACGTTAGACGTGACCCGTTCATGTTTCCCAAAGTTTTTAGTTTTTAGTTTACAGTTGACAATGGCTGCAAATTGAAATGTGAATTGTTAAAATGTCGGCGCACAAATGAAATCAAATAAAATCTTAACAGCTCATGATATTAACAGCGCAGCCAACTTAACTTGGTAGCACTTTTTATTTGTCATCTTAACAGCGCAGCCAACTTGACTGGGCAGCACTTTTCTCTGTTAGTTAACAGCTGACTACATTTGCCGACAGCTGTTATCATTAGGTGGTTCTTGTCTGTGCTGTGATTTATCGAATTCACTGTTTATATCGATATTTATTTTTAGCATTGCCAGCTCAGAACAATTAACGATTGTTTAAATGTTGTTGAAAAAACAAAAAAATATGAAACAAAAAAAATAGTAGTATAGATTTAATTCAATTTATTTATTATTTGAGCTTTTACTTTTAATTGCATTTTAATTAAATTTAAATAAATTAGAAAAACGTTTCAAGTAGTTAATATAAATATTAAAATTCCTCTCATGTTATTGAAATATGCAAAAAAGTAATAATAAAAATAATAATAATTAATATTTGCATGAAACGTATTTCGAGTCTAAAAATTAGATTTTATTTTGAGCATCGTGAATTTAAATTAAAATTAATCATTTATGGGTTTAGGTTCAGATAATTAACGTAGAAGAAAAAAAGATAATAAATAATATAAATATATAATATATATAAATATAAATCAATTTACAATTTTCCTTTAATTTATGAAGAGTTGAAATAAAAATGCAATTTTCGTATCTAATAAATGGCAAATGCGAAAAAAAGAATTTTAAATTTCATTTTAAATATAAACAAGTTGTTGTAAATAAATGCAAGTCAAATTAATTGATAACTTTTTTACTTTTTAATAATGAATCGATACCCGATAATCGATAGCTGTTCATTATTTGAAAAGTGTCAAACAAAGTTCTTATTATTTTGGGAAAAAAAGGGGGTAAACTCTAAATAAATTGAAGTATGAAAACACTTTCATTTGACTTCATTTGTATGAGCTTTTCCTAATGCCAATGTATGAAAATTTCCCACTCTACCTTAGCTTAGCTTAGGGTGTGAAAGCATTTTCACATTTTCACATGTTGTGTGGGTTGGGAAGGTTGGTTGAGAGAGTCGCAGACTGATGGCACCAACCGCAAATATATTATTGCCGTGGACCGCAAATAAAAACGACAACGAATGAAAATGAATGATATGATACCAACGCGGGAAATTATTCAGCATCAGCAGCAGCAGCAGCAGCATCAGCCGCATCCGAATGTTTCTTTTTTTTTTTTATAGATAATTCTCGGCTGTGGGTGACATGTTTATTTTAACGTCTTCAGGTCGAAATTGAGCCAACACTCTGACAACTGACAACCGACAACCGACAACCGACAGACGATAACCGACAAACGACAACTGACGATCCAATGCGATGTCTCATTTGCGAAAGTGAAAAGCGTTTTCCGCAGCCAACAGCAGCAGCAGCAGCTGATATGAAAATTAATTTATGCGATTCCATTGTATTATTTATTTTTTATTTTTACTTTTATTTTTTTCTTTCCCTTTTTTTATACTAATTTTCCCAGCTGCCGCTGGTACAGTTTTTGACATAATTTTGTTGTGGTTTTTTTTTTTTTGGTTTTATTTTGTTTTGTTTTTTTTATATGTACTAATGTATGTATATGTGTGTATGTAGCTTTCTCACTTTTGTCTCTGTCCTCTTGTTGCAATTTCACTTGACTTGACCTTTGCAGCAGCAGCAGCAGCATTTGTTGCCTTTGTGGCCTTGGGAATTGCATTTGCCAATGATTTATTTGCGCAACTTTTGCGGGGCGCCACAAATTAAAGTCAATTGCCGTGCTGCGCTGACTCACCAAAATCATCTACGAGTACATACATATACTCGCAGGCTGTGCCCCTGGCTCCAGCCCTGGAGTCGGACCTGTTGCCGTTTCGGGGACTGGATTGGGCGCGGGGGCAGAGCCAGCGATTCTAAGCGCTTTGACCTTGCATTTTACAGTAAGTGGCAAGCCATAAATTTTGGTGCAACAATTGCGCAAATTTTTATGCCCCAAATCCAAATGCAACACCAAACATTAAACAACAAACACCCAGCTCAAAGATCCAAGCTCCAAACTTCAAACTCCAAACTCTGTCTCCATATCCAAAAACTGTGGACAAAAAAGTGAATTGTCGCCAACACTTTGAATAAATTTTTAAAGCGTTTTGGCAAGCGCCAAAAAACAAAAACAACAACAACAACCAAAAAAAAAAAACAACAACAAAATAGTTACTTATGTGGGCAAAGCAAATCGATTAAACTGCTAGAAAAATAAAAAAATAAGAAAACAAAACAACAGAAAAAAGAAACAAAAATCCAAAAAAATTATAAAATTTATTTATTATTACAAAATAAATATATAGAAACACATATATAGTTAAAGTATAAACAATTACAATAGCAGTTTATAATAATTACATTAATTTTTTTTTAAAATTATATTTTAAAAAATAAATTTAGAAATTTTAATTTTTTATTTGGATATTTGTGAGTTAAATAAATTTTGAATATTATTTTAACGTAAACTTGTTTTAATTGTGAAAAGTGTAGTTAATGCATTTTAATAAATAAGTAAATGAATTGTAATTTATTAATTATTTACATTTAAATATTATTATTAATAAATACAAGGAATAAACAATTAAACAAAATTAAATTAATTACAATGTATCAAATATTGATAAGAAAATGAAAATTAAAACAATTCGCTGCAAATTATGAAAGTGCACATACATATGTATGTATGTATGTACATACAACTCACACATGCATGCACAAGTATATACTATGTATATGGTATATGATTAACTGTTGTAAATGATTAACAAATTATTAGAAATTAAATTAATCGACTTGAATTACGCACAACTTTGAAAATACAGGGTATTTAGTAGTCGAATGTACGGGTAGTTAGTTTAATTAAGTCTGAATAAATAATCAACTTAAGATTAAGATTAATTCTTTAAAATTATTTTATTAATAATAAAATTTGATTTGAATTCCAAAAAAAAAAAACGAAATACTTGAAAATTCTTTAAAATATTGTTGCAAGTAAATTAATATTGCCAGGGCTTTGCCACATATTGCAGCTTATGGTTGCAAGTGTGTGTCTGTGTGTGTGTGTGTGTGTTGCAGTTTAGCTGCGATTTGCTGAAAAGCTAACAAACATTGTTATTTATGCCATTTTAGAAGCAGCTTTTGAATTTGTAACTGTAACTTTAACTTAAACTTAAACCGCTATGTTGGCGTTTGTTGTTGTTGTTGTTGTTGCACATATAACAGAACGTAGCCAAGTTGCCACACCTTTTTAATGTGCTGCCCTCATTGGCATTATCTGTCGTGCTTAGAATGGGCCAGAGATGGGGCGGAGGGGAGGGGAGGTGTTCGCTTGCTGTTGCCTTGTTTTTTCCTTCATTATTTTTGTTGTTTTTTATTTTAATGTGCGCTTGCACACTTTGTTAACACACACACATACACACACACACACATGCGCCATGTATGTGTATGTACATAAAAAGGAAAGTTGGCAACGTAAATATGAAAAACTCAACCAGATTGAAGAGCCGAGTGTTAAGACCCGAAACCCGAAGCCCGAGAACCAATAACCGAGAGCCGAGAGCCAAGATCGGAAACTCTAGACCCGTGATCCGAGGCCCAATACCTCTATTAAGCTGAGAGCACAAACGAGCGTCAAGCTCTTGAGATCAATCTGAAATTATTTCAAACTGCCTTTTTGCCTTTTTGCCGTTTCGCCTTTTTGCCGTTAGCCGGCGGCGGCGGCGGCGCTCACTAAAATGTTGTTTGTCCTTGGAGAATGTGGCGGAAAAAAGAAAAAGAAAAAATAAGGGGGAAAAAAGAATTGCAAACACCAGTCTTATAAGTGTATATGTTTGTATGTATGTATGTGTATGTGTGTGTGTGCATATACATACATATGATGCCAAGTGAGTATAACCGTAATTGTGCCGTTATTGGCAATTGCGTTGGCGCCGCACCCAACAATTGACCCTCCCCCTAGCACAGGCCAAAGCACGCTCGCTGCCCCCGCCCCCTTCCCCACATCCCCCACACCCCTTTATCGCTTAACTATAATTCCTTTGATTTATCACGCATACAAGCATACATGCATGAATGCGCATGCGTATGTGTGAGTTCGTCTATTTATATCAGATTTGTCATAAACAATAATTTTATTAAATTCATTTTTGTATTGTTGCTCTGGTTATATGTTATTTATTATTCTGATATACATACACATACACGACATTGTTTAATTGTTGCAATTATTATATAGGAGAATTTACCGTTACACTGTACACTTCCGTTTGGCAACTCGATAGAAAACTTATCGAAATACAGCTGTATGCTGATGCTTTGGCTCGTGGGAAGACTTTGAAAGTGACTTGACGAGTTCATAAATAATTATGTATAATAATATTTCACATATATTTACAAACATACATATAATAATATACACATATGTATACACATATACATACATACATACATGCATACATTCATTTATCATATATTATGTAGAATTATTGTAATTAATTTGTTATCAAATTTTAGATTTGTCATCTATGAATATTTTGTAATTATGGTCAATTGTTTTTGTTTTTAAAAATAATATCTATAATTAAACATATTTTTAAATTAATTCATTTATAATAAATATCAAGCAATACACATTCACATTAAATAAATATTATAATGCATTTCATTAAACAATATTCAAACATGGACAGACGAAAAATTCATTTTAATTAAATGCGACAGATTGATAAGCCAATTGACATTTGATGTTTGTTCTATTTTCAAAAGAATTACATACATACATAGACATATTAACATACACGTTTATATGAAACGTTAATGGTCTTTAAATACTTAAGAAATAATTTAAGATTTTAGTAATTATTGAAGATGATCATCAAATAAGATTTACAAACTAATTCGAAAACTTCTTTTGCTTTTGTTTAGAAAGTCATTTATTTTGTGTTAGAAAGAAGAAGAAACCTCTGAAACTTATGATAATAATGATAAATTATTATTCAAACTGTCTTAAAAAAATTTAGTAAACATTTTTGAAAGTTGAAATTTAATTTTTTAAAATTCATTAAATTTTGTCCGGTACAAAATGATCGGCAAATGAAGTTCTAAATATTTTTTCAATTAAATCAACTTAAAGTCAATAAAATAATCATAGAATGAATAACAAATTGCTAAAAAAAATTTAACAAATTATGTACAAGTTTAGGTACATACTTACATACAAACATATGCCACATACATACATATGTAGAATATATTTGTGCGATTTTCCTTAAGTTAACTAAGGCCGTTTCACACTCGTTTCATTTCCACTTGTTGCATGGTGCAAGGCTTAAGCTGCGGTCACACTGTATATTTAAAAATTAAAAATAAAAAAAAAAATAAAAGGAATAAAAAATTATGATAATAGATATAGATACGGATATAGATATAGATATAGATATATAGTTATATGTCTCATATTTTTTAATTCATTGAATTATTTATAATTATTTTAGCTGGAGCAACTGGTGTGATCGCAGCTTAAGCCATATTCCACTGCCAGTATTAGCCAGAGTCTCAGTCGCAGTCTCAGTCTCAGTCACCGTCTTAGCCGCTGGGTATTAGCTTTGGCTTTATCATTTAGGCCAGGTTGTGCGCGTCAGTCGGTGTTGTGCACTCGGCCAGAGCTGATCTGAACTCGCACCGAGAAAGAAAACTAAAGAAGTTCAAAACTGACAAATTAACGATTTTTAATCAATTGATAATTCGACTTAATACTAATACGTACATACATAAATACTTATGCATACATATATATTATAGTATATGTATGTAGTTTTAAAGTGCCGCATCACATCGAATCGAATCGAATCAAATCAAATCAAAATCAAGTTGTTCGATTGAAGATTGAAGAATCACTTTGTATGTAGATTTCATACAGTCATTTCATTATTTCGCACATTGTAAATAATAAGTGAACCCTCGAAATAAAAAAAAACAACAGCAGCAATAACAAAAAAACAACAAAAAACGTAAAATTTCTTAATGATCAAATGATTTTTTGTTAAACGCCAGTTCGACGTTTAATTTTTATTAATTAATGGCCGTGTGTTAAATATTGTTAAATTGTTTTCTAATTGCGTTTCTTTCTTTTATTGTGTTGTTTAATTTCTACATTTTTGTCAGTGAAATTTCAAAACAATTTTTTTCATTTTTTTTTTAAATTAATAAAACTTTTTTTTAGTTTTTTTTTTTGATATAAATTATGAAATACAATAGGAATACAATAAAAATTAAATAATTCGCATTTGTGAATTTTTTTTCGTTTGTTCGTTTGTTCGTCCATCTTCAAAAGAATATTTATCGTGTATATAGTATTGTTTGTTATTGTATGTGTATGCGTGAGTGTGTGTCTTATTCTTTTTTTGTTTTTGTTAATAATATTTGGCACAATAATTAATTGCAACCTGTTTTGGATGGGGTATCCCAAATTCCAGCCGCAGTGATTGAGGTAAGCTGATTAATATAATACCTATTTAATTATAATCATATATCAAATCGAATATAAATATTACTTTTTATATATATTAACTATATATGCCATATGTATTTGTTTAAAATACACACACACACACAGGCACACAGACACACAATATGTGCAACTGCAAGATACCCTTTTTGAGAATTTTTACACTTAAAATTCTATTGTTTAAACAAATAAATACGTCTAATATTTTATTGTTAACTTAAATTTAAATATAGATTGGGATTCGATAGGATCTGTTACAAGTGTTAGCACAGAATGCATATACCCTCTTTAGATAGGATATACTCGTACATACCATACAGTAAGCTGAGCTAATTGATTCGGCTGTAATAGATCAGATCTGATCTGATTTGATCTGATCTGATCTCAGTTACCCTTCAGCTCGATGGGCCGCTAATTTATGCCACATTACTCGTGTATGTGTATGTATGTGTGTGTGTATATGTATTGTTATTGTACGTGCCACAAAGAGGTTAGTTTTCTGCAACGTTGCACAGCGGAACCAGATGAGGAATCATTTCAACTGAACTTGGGGGCCAATGCGAGCAGTAAACAATTTAAATCGAAACTATTTTCATAACGACGAATGTTTAATACTCTCAAAAAAATCCAATATATTAACATTTCAGTTCAACAAAATATTTAAACATTTGTTGTTTTTTCTATCAAATTCCAAGCTATATACATACATACTATATTTCATAAAATCAAATGCATATTTTATGAAATATTAAACATTATTAACATTTGTTATTGAAAAAACTATTTTATGCTCAGATAGTGTATATAATAATATTAATAAAAAAAAGGGGGGTGGGTGGTGGGGGGGGGGAGGGGAATAGAAACACTTCCGAGCGAGTTGCACTGAACCGCAACAATCAAGGCGTCCCATGTGACCATTGTGGACGCTCATTGGCGGCGGTAGCCACTCAACATGTCAAGTCATCGTTGACCTTGCCCCACCGTTGACAGGTGGCACGGAAAATGTATCTATGTATGTATGTATGTGCGAGTATGTATCTAACCACGGGAATGCATTCTTCATTTGTTTTATGGCATCTCAAGAATAGAATGTTTACATAGGCATATACAATATACCGTATGTATGTATGTATGTTTATGTGGCATTGACTCAAGGTCAGTTTTGGGTTTTTTCTAATTTTTTTTTATGTTTCATTTTATTTTAAAAAACTTTTTTTTAATTGAAATAATTAACATAAAATTAATTGCTTTGTAATTGCTTTGAATTTAACGTTAATTAAATGCCAATTGATTAGCTTTAATAATAATACTACATTTTATAAAAACAATAAATTAAATTTTGCAATAACTTAATGAAATATTCATTAATTAATAATTAAAGATCAAATCATAATTAATTGTCAGTATTTATTTATAATATTAAAATTAAAAAATCTTTTGAATCAATTTTGTCGTCTTGTATCCTAACTGTTCTTTGCGTAATCCTTAAATTTATTTACGAGTATCTTGAATTAATTTATAACTTCTAATACTTAAGCAATTTATTTTAGACACAAGAGAGACATTTGAAAAAAATAAAATAATAATAACAAAAAGAAAAGCAAATAAAAAAATTACAATCATATTTGTGATGTGGTTTTTTAGGTTTGCCTTTTATTTTGCTTTGTTTTCTTTTGTTTTGTTTTTTTTTTTTGGCTAAAAGCTAAATGGCTACCCTTTGACCCGACCCAGTTCCATATGTCGCCGACGCGTTGCGCAGAATCAAACGGACCAGTTCCATTTTGTTGCAAATTGCATTTGTGGCCCACACGCGTCACACAATTCGCCCGCCCACTTTTCGACTCCAGCCAGCAGCAGCAGCAGCAGCCACAAGTATAGCATCAGCTGTGTGTCTGCAGCAGCAGCAGCAGCATTTTGTGTTTCGTTTCCATTTTGTTTCATTCGCGTTTCATTTTCAAGCGGAGTAAAGTTACCTGTTGCCAGAGCGTTTCGTTTTCAGTTGATTGCGACGCAGCACAGTCCGCAGCTAACTGCCGTTCGCAGCTGTCTACGGGCAGACACTCCAGTAGCAAATAGACAGTTCACAGTAGACACTAGACATTGTAGACAGTTCACAATAGACAGTAGCTATAGCCAGCAGACTGCTTTAGCCTGTAACTGTTTGCGCGCTCTTTGGCGGTTCTTTCAAATTGCAATCGATCGATCGAATAATAAATAAATAACAAAAGAAACAAAAAAATAAAAAACAAAATAAAAATAAAAATTAATAAATAAATATATAAATAAATAAGACTTGGCACGTGCTGCCATTCATTTAAAGTTTTTCAATATTTTTTGCTTGTGATTTTGGTGCGTGTTTAAATGTTTAAATGTTTTTTCTGTGGCTGTTTTGTTTGGTGCATTAACTTTAGCACTGGCCCAGCTTAAAGCAACAACAATAACAACAACTACAATAACAAACGCAACAATAACAACAGCAGCAACGAAAGCATCAACAGCCACAATTAACAAGGTATTTTGTCATTTTGCATATTAAAAACTCAAATTAGGCATTTGTATGTGCAGTGCATCATCTAAGTATGTGAAAGTGATGAAATTTTGTGTGTTGTTTATTTATTTATTTATTTATTTTTTTTACCATTTTCGGCCATTCCCAAGCCTTTCATATTTACATACATATATGCAACTAAATACGTGTATTTGCTGCTCAAGTGCTCTAAAAATGACAAAAAAAGGAGGAAATTGTACATATTGAATAATTAAATATATTTAGTAAAATATATAATATAATTTGCTTTATAACCTAATTAATAATTAATTAAAGAAAAAAAATATATTGAACTTATCTAAATAATAAATAATTACTTTTTCTTTAAGATACATTCATTTCATATACGAGATATGCACACGATAACATACATACATCATTGCACATATGCCACTATTTATTTTATTATTATAATTATTATATTTTTTAATTAAAACTTTAATATTTGCAATACATATTTTTTATATAATATATTTTATTTAATGCTGTGTTATAATATAAGTTTTTTTTGGACAAATTAATTATTATTTTTATTTTATTGTTTAAATATTCAATTGTTGTTGAAATTAAAGGCTTATTGTTTAATTAAATAAATTTGCAATAATAATTAATGTGACTATGAAACATTACAAATTAAATTATTTATATTTTTTCTTTAAAAATTTTTTAAAATAAATTAATTATACTGGGGGTTTTTATAGTTTTTTTTTTAAAAAAGAATTTTAATTTAAATGATTTTATTATTTTTATTTTTTAAAGATTCTAAATGGAATTTGCAACAATTTGAATTAAAAATGAGAAACTTTGTGCGACAAGTTTTGTTTTATATAAAATTTACTTTTCTTTGATTATTTGTTGTGGTTGTTGTTCATGTTGAGGTTGTTATTGTTGTTGTTGTTGTTGCTGCTGTTGCTGCCGTTGACTTACTTTGGCAGCTTTCTTGCATAATAAACAAGATCAGCACACAATGTGCAACATTAGGCCAATGTTGGTGGCGTGGACACTGGAGCTGGGGACACGAAAACGGGCGCTAAACTGCCAAAGAAAATGAAAAAAAATAAAACAAAAACAAAAAAAACAACAACAACAAAAAATCTACAAACAACCAAAAACAACCACACACAAAATAACAACAACAACAAATGGGTTACAGAAAGCAACAACGACAACTTTGACTACTTTTGCTCTCGTTTCCATTGCGCTGCTTTCAGCTGCGTGCGGCACATGGGCACTTCGGATATGCCAGCTCCAAGTGGCATGCTGCACACAGTTACCAGTTGCCAGTTGCCCGTTGCCAGTTGCCAGTTGCCAATTGTCCAGACCCCGTTACACAGTTTCCAGGCCATTTGCCAATCTCAAGTGCAGCGCATGCCGCGTTCGTTGTGAACCTGTTGCCAAAAAATAAAATAAAATAAAAGAAAATAAAATTTAAAAAACAACAACAAATATATATATAATACAATAATACACAATGAAAAAAAAAACAACAACAGTTAAATAAAATAAAAGAAAAGCAAAAGCAAAAGAAAATAAACAAACGAAAAAGTGGTAGTCGCAGCTCTTAACGCTTAGCTTAACCGTTACTATGTTACTGTAAATGTAAATGTAACTGGAACTGGAACAGTTAACTCTAAGTCTGTCTAACTGTAACTGTAACTGTAACTATAACTGTAACTATGCCGCTCCAGCCGTGAGCAGTTGCTCCATTTTGTCAGTTAGCCACAACAAGAAACAGCGATGGGGCAGCCTTTACTTTTATTTTATTTAATTTTTTTTTATATTTTGTTTAGCTACAATTTAAGTACATACATACACTACATACAATACTTGCATACATACATACATAGTATATGTTTGTGTGCAAGTACTGTCCATTCGGCGGGTACAGTTGAGTCCATCGCAACAATCAATTTGTGGCACATTCTATAACAGGATCTACATACATATATATACGTACATACATACATACATACATACACATATATAAGAATCAAAGAGACGATTCCTCCCATCTTTCACATGTCCTTAAAGGATATCCTTCGTTTATTTCCCTTTTTTAATTGTTATATTTAATAAATAACATTACATTGAGTGCTAACAAAAACTAATATATTTTATTAGGTTAAAAATATTTAATAAAACAAAATGATAATAATAATAATATTTAGTTTATAGTCCGACACCAAAGGAAAAAGACTGTTAGAAAAACATTTCAGCTGATCACAGTGAAAAAGTTGAGCACCTTATTAGATCTGACAGCAAAAAGTTGCTGAAAAAACTGTTAAAAAAAAGGTTGAAAAATAGCCAAAAGTTTTGGATTTTTTTTGTTTTAAATATTTTTTTGAACAAGCCAATTTAAAATGTTCATTTAATGAGTTGTGGTGTTTTTTTGTTTTTTTTTTTAATAAGCATTTATTATTATTTTTGTTTTTATTGTTGTAATTAGTTTAGCAACACATTAAAAAAGTTTCTAAAACAATTTTAATAAATTTATATTGTACATTTAATGTTTGTTTTTAAACGCATTTTGGAATACAGAGAAACAGAGAGAGAGAGATAGAGAGAGAAAAGAAAATCAAGTAAATGTGGGTTAAATATAATAATATTGTGCTATATACGATTATATAAGAATATATTTTTGTATGTATATGTATATATTATATTGTAGTATATGGCATATGCTACATACGTACAAACTCGTGTCTATGGACACATACATTTAGTTTAACATCGTGTTTCATAATCTACTTCAGTTAGGCTAATGGCAAAGGCAGCGGCGGACGCAGACGCAGACGCAGAAGCGGAGGCGGAGGTGAAGGTGGAGGCGGAGGTGAAGGTGGAGGCGGAGGCAAAGGCAGTGGCAGCCACAAATTTTTGGCGCAAAGTGCACATAATTTGTGGGTCTTGTAAACGTGGACGCGTGCCACAAGTCGAGACCATAATTGCCGCCAGTCTGTGCCACAGACGAGTTTCAACGAGTTTCGAATCGCCAGCGAGTGGGTGAGGAGAGCGGTTTGCATTGTGGAGGGTAGGGGTGAGGGGAGGGGTGGCTTGGGCTTGTGGTGATGGGTGGGGGGATCGGTGGCATCGGGGGTCTTGCAATGTGCGCAGCCGACAAAAGAAAAAGGTTCCATCAATGCAACATTTGATGGCGACTTTGTGCCCAGCGATCTGCATTGTTTGGCAAAAAAAAAAATAAAAATAAAAAACAAGAAGAAGAAGAAGAAGTAAAAATGTTGTAAACTTTGTTGTTGTCGCTTTCAGCCGCTTGTCGTAATTATGCGAGTTGTGGCAAAATACAAAAATACGAAAATACAAAATGTTTATCTTTGTAGTTTTGCGTTCGCCTTCTGCCAGCTACCAGTGTGAAAAATTGCAAATGACAAGTCACAAAACATTGAGACTGGAGGCGGGAGGCAAGCGTGAAGAGACAAAAGACATGGGACATGCGACAAGAGACATGAGACATGAGATGTGAGACATGAGACATGAGATGTGAGATGTGAGATGTGAGACATGAGACATGAGACGTGCCATGGTACTTGGACTCGAATAACTTTGAGTGTTGAACGCCCACATGTGCATGAATGTATGTATGAGAGTTAACATTTGGATGCAATTGCTGCAGCTGAGTTAACACATTTCAGTGCAATAATCTGTGGCAACAACAGCAACAAGCAACAACAAACAATTAAACATAAAACTGACAACTGACAACTGATTAGGCAACAATAATGGGGCACGAATTGATCTTGAAAGGGTGCGCAAATGCGACTTGGACTTATCATAAACATATACGAGAGTATGTAGACAAAACTGTTAATTGATCAAGTTAACAACATTTTTTTATACTGTTAAACAGTTTAACTTAACTTTTAATTGTAACTACTACATACATCGCAATAATACTTTTAACTTATTAACATAG
>JBAMCR010000451.1:0-10951 GCA_037075045.1 Mulgravea parasiatica
CCCCTACCCTTAGCCGCACCAAGCAAGCGCAACCCCACAATGTCAAACAGTTTTATATAATTTATTCATTGCCAGCTACGGAAAACTAATTGATGTGGGAAAATTGCAGCCGTTGGCCACAAGAATATACAAAACAAATATATACACACACACACACGCACACACACACAGGCACACGCACACGCATACACTTGACTAAGCAAATACTTGGTCTTTACACGTGACGAAATTAACTCTGAGAATTATTGAAAATTGATTTTAAATGCAATAAATACAAAATAAGAATTTTTAAATATTCCGAAAGTTTACAAAATACAAAAATCAATTATTTAATTTAAAGCTAGCTAGCTACAAATGTATATATGTACATACATCAGAGTATATACATATACAATATTAACATATAAATAAATGTATGTGAATTTATTGATTAATTCCAAAAAATGATATTATATATGATCGATCGATTTGCAGAGATGTGAAAATCGTTGGGAAATTGAATTTTCCTTTTACCTAATAATATGAACTGAATTTCCTTTGTGCGTGAAAAGGGCATATACATACAATACATACATACATTCATACATACATACCATAATAACAATAATTAAATCGAATCTTTTTCCTAGTCTTATTATTGTAGTTAAGGATTCAGTTCAAGATTGTTTTGGGAAATTTCCAACAAGGAAAAAAGGCTGAAATTGATAGCTAGAACTAGCCTTAAGCAGCTAGAATTAGCTTATTCTTAATCTTGGCATTTATTGATGCAACATTTTATGAAAATGTCTTTTGTTTTTGTTCTTTTGTTGCGTTTTTCAGGTGTGGTTCAAGAACCGACGGGCCAAGTGCCGCCAGCAGCTGCAGCAGCAGCAGCAATCAAACAGTTTGAGCAGCTCGAAAAACGCCAGCGGCGGCAGTGGCAGCTGCAGCAGCTCTGGGAACAGTGGACGCAACAATGGCAGCAGCAACAACAACAGTTCGAGCAGCAACAACAACAGCAACAACAGCGCCAACAAATCAAATCAGAAACAAAGTGGAGCTGGCCAAAGCGGCTCCAGCAATGGCAGCGGCGCTGCCAGCAGCTCAGCGGCAGCGGCCGCCAGTGCAGCAGCCGTTGCGGCGGCGCAGTCGATAAAGTCACATCACAGTTCCTTCCTCAACGCCGGCGCCGGTGGTGCCAATAATAATAATAATAATAACAACAACAATAATAACAACAATAATGGAGGCGCCGGCAGCGGCTCAACGCCCGGCAGCAGCAGCGGCGGCGGCGGCAGCGGCGCCGGCAACTCACACGCGCATATCTCAGCAGCAGCAGCGGCAGCGGCACTCAACGTAACCGCAGCGCATCAGAACTCATCGCCGCTGCTGCCGACGCCGGCGACGTCTGTCAGTCCGGTGAGCATTGTGTGCAAGAAGGAGCATCTGGCGGGTGGCTATGGCGGCGGTGGTGGTGGTGGCGGCGGCGGTGGTGGTGGTAGCGGCGGTAGCGGTATTGGCGGCAATGGCTCTGGCGTTGGCGTCGGCGTCGGCGTTGGTCTGTCGGGCGACGGACTGCGTTCACCATACGATACGCTAAAGGATGCCGGCGGCGATATTGGGGCCGGTGTGCATCATCATCATAGCATTTATGGTACGGCAGCGGCCAGCAATCCGCGCCTGCTGCAGCCGGGCGGCAATATAACGCCAATGGATAGCAGCAGCAGCATAACGACACCCTCTCCGCCCATAACGCCAATGTCACCGCAATCGGCAGCGGCAGCGGCGCATGCCGCCCAATCAGCGCAATCTGCGTCCGCACATCATTCGGCCCATTCGGCCTACATGTCCAATCACGATTCATACAACTTTTGGCATAATCAATACCAACAATATCCGAACAACTATGCCCAGGCGCCCTACTACTCCCAGATGGAGTACTTCAGCAATCAGAATCAGGTCAACTACAATATGGGCCACTCCGGCTATACGGCATCCAACTTCGGTCTATCGCCGTCGCCATCGTTCACCGGCACCGTATCGGCTCAGGCGTTCTCACAGAATAGCCTCGACTACATGTCGCCGCAGGATAAATATGCGAATATGGTGTAGAATCTGCTCTTCCAGTACTGCAGCAGCTCCGGCGGCAGTGGCGGCAGCAGCGCCAGCAGCGGACGCTCGCCGCAGCCGCAGCAGCAGTTGCAACTGCAGCAGCAACAGCAGCAACAATCGTACCAGCAACAGCAACTCCAGCTGCAGCAGCAGCATCAACAACACCAACACCAACACCAGCATCACCAACATAATCAACAACACCAGCAACAACAACAACACCAGCAACAACAACAACAACAACAGCAGCAACAGGAACAGGATCAACAACAGGATCTGGTACAAGAGCATGGGCATGGTCCTGTGCCCTATGGCTAGTTGATTCTCCACACACTCATACACATACACACACACACATATGTATATATATGTATATACATACATACATACATATCTCTCAGTCGCACTTCCCTTTTCTCTCTTCATCTCTATCGTACAATGCCCCGCCTCCACTGCCACGTCCTGTTTCGCTGCATTCTCTCTTACATACATACAAATACACACACACATATATATAAAGAAAACTTTTAAAAATATAAAACACATTTTCTTCATAGATTTTTTTTTTTTTTTGTTTGTGTGAGCTAGTTAATAATTATTTTATTTTTGAATTAATGCACTTAAATATTGCTATGTGTGTATATTAAATCAAAATTCGCAGTATATATAGATATACATATACATATACATAAAAATGTATATAAGTGTATATACATATATATACAACTTAAGCCGCCAGGATCAACGAAGAAAATGAGTGATAAAAAAGCAAAAAACAAAACAAGAAACAAAAAACAAATACAAAAAGCAAAAACAAAAAAAACAAACAAAAGCAACCCAAAACATTTGTTATAACTCATAAAATTGATATGCATTAAATTCTAAGTGAGCAAAATTAAAAACAAAAATATAAAACAAAAAAAAAACAAAATAAAAAAAATAATATAAATATAATATTAATATTTTTAATAATAATAATAATAATAATAATAATAAAAATCAAATAAACATAAAACCGAATGCAATATAAAGACCATTTTATGGCATCATATGCAACAAAGGGCGGGTGGGCGGCCGGTCGGGCGGGCGGGGTGTGAAGTGTTACGGAATTATGGAGTTATGCATATTTTTGGGCCTGATTCTGAAAGTATAGTTATCTCTCTTAAGCGCTGATCCCTTGTACATACCTTTGTGGGGCTCACTTTGCATATACAATACAATTTTTTTTTTAGGTTAGTTTTAAAAATTTTTATTTGTTTTCCTTTTGTTTTTAAGAACTAATTCGAGAGCTCCACAGGGCCAGCGCTTCATATCATAATAATAATAATAATATAAAAACAAAAAAAAAAAAAAATGAAAAACATTTTAAATATGTATATTGAAAAAATTAAATCTAATTACACAGCTAAAAAAAAAAAATAAAAATAAATATATAATTAAAATAAAAATCGTAAACAAAACAAAATAAACACATACATAAAAAAACAAACAAAAATCAAATCAAATCAAATGAATTAAAATGCATTTCATTGTGACATCAAGTTTAAAGTTCAAAGCATCATTTTGTCGTCTTTATATGGTATAATCGATATTTATATATAGACGCATATATAAATGTGGTTGAAAAACATAAACAAATAAAATATAAATGAATTAACATTTCAGACTTTCAAAGCAAAGCAAAGCAAAGCAAAGCAACAATTGCAACTTCAAGGCAAAAGTAGTAGAAATTAAGCAACCAAATCGGAATAAAAAAAGCAACGCTAACTATATAAATATACACTTATATAGTGAATTTTATTGCAAATATAAATTTAAAAAGAAAAAAAGAAAAAATTAAATGAAACGAAACGAAAAAAACAAAATAATATATTAATTAAAAAAACTATATATATAAATATATACATGATTACCATGCCACAATCCAAAATGAAACAAGATATTTATAAAAAACAAAAATAAATAAATATTAAAAAATTTATTTTAAACGTGTACAAAACATAAAAATATATTTAAAATTATTGAAATCGAGAATCTTTGCAAAAAAAAACAAAACAAAATATTCTGTAATTTAAATATAAGTGTAAGACGTTCACATATACATGTATATACATACATAAATGTATATATACATGCATGCATATACATACATACATACATACAGAAAAATGTTTATCACAAATAGTAAGATAAATAAAGCAAAAAGAACAAATGTTTATAAATATTGAATATAAATAATTTGATGACAACAAACAAAATCTAATGCACACTCACACACACACACATACACACACATACACACACATACAAATATATACATGCAATTTATAATTTATATATAAATACAAACCTATACATACATAAATTCAATATATAATATATTTTCGATTAGTTCAATGTGCTTAGGCATAAGCAATTTTTTTTCTTAATTTAAAATTTTTTGTTTAGTTTTAAGTTCAATTTAATTGTAATATTAAGCGTATCTAATTTGTTTGAAAAACACACTCACTCACTCGTACACACACACACACACATACATTCACTACACACACACACACACACACACACACCCACACACACATATAAATATATAAACAATACATGAACGATATTACGCTATAAATAGAAAAAAAAAAGAAAAACAAAAATGTTTAGAAACTAATTAAATCTAAGTAAACTTTTTTTTGGCATAAATTTTAAGTAAAAAATAAACAACAAAAAAACAACAAAAAAAAGAAAATGGAAAAACACTTAGTTGATAATATTTAAGTGGATAAAAATCATATATATATACATATATATATATATGTAAACGTATATGTTTATGTGAATGTGTATATGTATGCATATGCATGAAATGACATATACAGATGCACTATAAACATATATATACGTATATATGTATTTTTATGTATTGTATATGTATATATGTATATGCATATTTATACATATATGTATATTTATATACACACACATACACACACACACTTAAATATATATATGTATATGTATTTGTATTAATATATACACATATACATATATATATATATATATATATATATATATATATTCTAATGTGTAAGCAAACTGGTTAATTCTTTTTTTTTAATTATAAACTAAAATAACTGTAAAAAGTTCACAAAAATATGATCAGATGAATAATATATATATAAAAAAAAAACAAACAAATAAATTCTCTTTTATTTCACATCCTTTTACAGCCACTGTCTGTAGAGAGAGAGAGAGAGAGAGTGAGAGAGGGAGCCACCAAATGGCTAATGCTCTTCAGCTTTGATTAAGATATTTTATTTCATTTTTTTTTAAATTTTATTTTTTGTTTGACCATCTTGTTTCTCTTTTCTTTCTCTATCTTGTGTCTCTTTCTTTCAACAAGTTAGTCGCTTCCTAAGACATTGGCCAAGTGTAAGGTGAAAGGTGTTAAGAGCCGCCTAACGGTTATCACAATAAACTTAATTTAATTTAACTTTGATTGCGTCCAGCATAAACAGCAAGTTTTTAAAATTAAAGTGAAAAATAACCAATTAATTTATAAATAATTAATTAACAAACAAAGAAAAGAAATGCAATTATGAAATTCATTTAATTCAAAGATATATTTCACATTTGAAGATTAAAACTTTTCAATATTATTTTTCCAAATTGTCTTCATGATTTTCTTTTATAATTTTTTTATAATTAAGAAAAAAAAATTAATAATAATGTATATTGTATATAAATAAATATATATGGTATAATTAAAAAATAGTTTATAAAATAATTCTCAAGTATTGAATAACTTTTTGGGAATGCGAGCAGCTGTTCATAAAAATAAATATAATTTAGTTTGTTTTTGTATTTTGATATTGAGCATGCTTTATGGGATTTATGTATGTATGTACCATACACACGTATGTAGGTATGTATGTATGCATGTGCATAAGTATCTCGCATATGCATCTGTATGTATTAGAGGGGCACGCGTCGCGTCGCGTCTTCTTTGTGGATCGCAGCCTGATGCCTACTGTTCCGCACCCCTGGCGATCATTCGATTTGTGGCGACTTCTTTGCACAACTGGCCAACAAATGTGTGGACTGTGAAACGGGGAGCGGGGAATGGGGAACGGGGAACGGGGATCGAGGGTGAGTACGAGGTGCGTCAACGTGACCGGCGGCCATCATCATCATAAACCATTAATTCAGCTCATAAAGCGTCGCGTCGCAGTCGCAGTCACAGTTGCCACGCCTCGCAACGCACATAATTTTTTTTTTTGTTGTTCCTTTTCTTCATTTTTTATTGTATTTTATTTTTAATTCTTTTGATTTTACTTCTGTTTTTTTCTTTTCATTTGATCATACCCTGTGCACATTAAAATATTTATTGGGTATTTTGAATAGGCATCAAGTGAACGGACGCGATTTCTGCACCAATCAAATCAAATTAAAATTCAAATTATAATTTTATTTATAATATTTTTTTTTTGTTGTAAAGCAGGGTATGCTGTAGTCGAGCAGAGCATTCTTGACTTTGTTATTGTATTCTTTTTATTTTTCATTTTATTCTTAATTTTTATTATTTCATTTTTCTACTTAAAGCCGCTGAATGTGGCTGCGACTGTGGCAATTGTCGTTGTGTGTGTGTGTGTGTGTGTGTGTGTGTATCTTTAATCTCCGGTTTCTAACAGGCAAAAATTCCTTTGGCTTGTGTATGTGTGTGTGTGTGTGTGTGTGTGTTTAGAAGAGCTTTCATCTTTATATTAATTATGTTAATGAAAAATGAAAATTCATTTGCCATTTGCGGCTAATTGTCGCCCCAGCGGCACGCGCCCATCGCCCATCACGCAACACGCATCACCCAACAGCCAACAGCCAACAGCCATAACCCATCATCTCTATACAAAAACCCATAAGCCATAACCCATCAGCCGTAGCCCATCATCCATAGTCATAGTCATAGCAATTGGAATCGGAATCGGAATCGGAATCTCAATCGGAATCGCAATGACAATGGCAATCGCAGTCACAATTCGAATCTATTTAGAAGTATCTTGCAGATACAATTTGCTGCTCGTGTCTCATTTTGTTTTCTTTTTGTTGTTTTATTTTTTTCTTTTCTTTTTATTATCTAGCACGCGCCCACGTCAGGCAAGTCGAGACGTGTTCGAGGCAAGGCGAGGCGAGGCAAGGCAAAAGCAAGGCAAGGTAAGGCGAGGTGAGGCGAGGTGAGGCAGAAGCAAGGCAAGGCAAGGCAAGGAACTGCCAGCCAATCCATCAATGGGCGCGTGTTGCTTATAGAATTACCAACTAATTCGGTATTTATGAGGCTTCATCGTCGAGTGCATTGCGGCCTGGGTACGCTGGGACTGGGACTGGGACTGGAACAAACACAAACTAGGCACTGGTGCTGGTGTTGGTGCTGGTGCTGGTGCTGATACTTGGGCTTGGGCCCGGGTCTGGGTTTGGGTTTGGGTTTGGGTTTCGGGTCGAAGAGTGGGGCAATTGGCAAAGGAATAGGAAGCCTGCAAATTGAGATGCTAGCCGGCAGAAATTGTTTTTAATCTGCAATGGGCGACGACTTTGTTGCGCCTTTTAGCGGGCATATAACCCCAAAATGCTATAACAACAACAACAACAGCAACAACAACAACAAACGATAACAACAACAATGATAACACGGAAGCGCAGCCATCAAAGCACAGCCCACACCAAACACAACACGGTACTCGCAGGCACACGCCCTGCTCATTATTATTATTATTTTTTATTTTTATTTATTTTCTTTTTATTTTATTTCATTTTTTTTTTTTTTTTGGTTTCAACTATTTGTGGGCGTTGCGTCGCTGTAGAGTAGCGTAGAGTAGAGTATGATCCCGGGTACCATCAATATTCCAACAAGTTTGCCAGCCAACAACAATTTCTCTAATTAAATTAATTTAATTTTGGCATTAAATTTGATACACAATTTAAATTAATTAAATTGAAAAATTGTTTTAAAAGAAAAACAAAAAATTAATTGTAAATTTATAATTTATATAAGAATTTTTTAGCAGAAATCAATGCAATGGTAAATTGTGGGCAGAGCATTTAATTGGCGGCTATAATTAATCAATTGTAATTATTTTTGGGACTGTGGCAGTAGCTGCTGCTGCTGCTGCCTGTTGTTGCTGCTGCTGCTGCTTGTTGTTGCTGCTGCTGCTGCTTGTTGTCTGCTGGTGGTTGCTGCCGCTGGCGTTCGCCGATTTGACTGCTGACACGTGCATTGTGGCCGCTGTTCCGTGCCCGTTCCCGTTCCCATTCCCATTCACGTTTTCGTTGCTGCTGCTGCTCCTGCTGCTGCTCCTGTTGCTGCTCCTGCTGCTGTTCCTGTTCCGCATTCAGTTTTCATCCTTCACGCTGTGCTGTGCTGGCTTTTTCCCGAGTATTTTATTTATCAACTTAATTTTTGGCTTCTACTAATGGACGCCGCTGTTGCCGTCGCTGCACTTTGCTGATAATGTGCGGCGTGTGTGTTTATTATGATTTCTAGCCACCAAACCCCCCTCCCCCTCCCCATCCCTACTCCCCTCTTCCCATCTACAACCATTAGCTATACTCTGTCAGCTCGTTGGGTTGGATGGTGGGGAATAGGGGGAGGGGGGAGGGGGGAAGGATTTCACGCCTTTGATCTTCTCCGCCGCTGCGAATCTTGCGCTAAGCAACATTTATAAATGGGAATAAAATCATTTATTAGTTTACGATTGGTTTAAATATTGTGCAAGTTTGTCAATTTGATTAATTGATGAATTGACTCATTGGACAATTAATAAACAAGTCAACAAATCTGAGCAAAAGAATTTATTTAAAAAAAATTTAATTAACTAAATATTTTATTAACTTTCAATAATTATTTTTTGCATTTTTTATTTTAATTTTAATTAAACAATATTGAACAATTAAAAGACGGGAATTTAATTATTTTTATTAATAATAAATCAATAACATATTGAATATAATTATTTATTAAATAGGAATAGTAATAAAAATTTTGAACGACTTTTAAAACTTATTTTCCTGAAAGACAAATCAATAATAATTGCTTTAAAAATTTATTTAAAGTTAATTTGAATTTATAAAATATTTTTTAAAAATATTTAATAGGTCAACAATGACAAATAATTAATTTAAATTGAGAAATGTTTAAATTCATATACAATAACTCTTACATCGGATAAAGTTCCTTGGGCAAAGACTCAGATAAAAAGAAAAACAAAAAAACAAAATGAAAGAAAGAAAAAGAAATTAACAAAAGTTTTAAATATTTATTTTTTTTGGTTTTTTCTTCTTCTTGTTTTCGTACTTAATTTATTTATTTTTTTTTGTGTGTGTGTATGTGTGAGTGTGTGTGTGTGCGTGTGTTTGTGTGATGCCAGTCTGCAAAGTCGCCCAACAAAAGGCTTAGCTTAATTTGATTAATTAGTATAAAAAATTGTTTTCAAAAATGCCCATTTCATCTATGTGCATGTGTGTTGTGTGTGTGCATACATACCAAATGCATGTGTATGCGTTTTTGTATACGTTTATTGGAACCACAAAATGTAGCATTAAATTTTTTGGAATGTGCTACTCGTATTGAAAAATGGCCATAAACAAAAAACAAACAACAACAAAAAAGGAGCATAACAAAAAATAAAAATCGAGAAATAAAAAAATAAATAAAAAAATAATAACAATAATGAAGCCAAAGCCAGAGAAGTAGAAAGAGAGAAAAAGAAGAAAGATCGAATCGTTAACGAAATTCGCGTAAATAATACAATATTATAACTACTGGCATAAGGTATGCATATAAAGCGTAAGATTTAAGATTGAAATATGTATTTTATTTATAACGTTGCCCACGTTTTTCAGTTTCTGTTTTGTGACACGAGCGAGCGAGAGAACAAATCGTATATGAGCCGGAGAGAAAGAGAGAGAGACAGCGACATCGGTATATGAAGACAGTGTAAGTGAGAGATACGGAATGCACAACGGGTGGAGAGGCTGATCGGAAGGGTGGCGAAGGAGGGGAGGGGGGGAGAGAGATGAGTGGATGATGAGATGGGGGACAGGTGGGGGAAATGCCATATATTTAACAATAACAGAGTTGCCAGACGGGCAGCATTATTATTTTTTTTAAATACATATTTAAACGACTCGCATCGCTAAATGCGATAAATAATGCACATTTTCATTATTTTTGTTTTTGCTTCATTTTGTTTTTGTATTTGTATTTCTACTCTTCTTCTTTTTTTAATGATTTCTTGTTTATATATTTATATGTACTTTTTTTTTAATTTTAACTGGCATTGCATAAATTTCAGTTTTTAACAAACAAAACAAAGGCAATAAGCTCAACAAAATACAAAAATAAAATCCAAAAAAAAACACTAAAAAAACATGGGCGTATCGTAAAGGGAATGTCTAAAAAAGTTAGCAACAAAAGCAACCAAAACAAAAACAAAAACAAAAAGAAAAAGTTAAAATCAACAAAAACAAACGACATGAAAAACTGTTCCCAGTTTTACAATCCACATGCCTTCCACATACGTTCCACTAAGGCGCCGCTTTGTTGCTGTTTCTTTTACCCACGCGTGCGTTGTCTCGCTCGCACAACTGCGGGGCGTTGCCAGCCAAGAGGAAAGGCAAACGTTGACGTTGACGCAACCGTTAAATTGTCGCCATTGCAGTTGCTTCTGCAGCCAACGAAGCGTGCGCATGAGCGAGACAACCATATGAGCTGGTGAACACATACGTGTAGCCTCTGCGTTGCTTACATTAATGTTGTCATGGGGGGAGGGGAGGGGAGGGGGGGGGGGGGGGGGGGGGGGGGGGGGAGAGGGAGGGGATA
>JBAMCR010000451.1:10961-21612 GCA_037075045.1 Mulgravea parasiatica
CAGGGAAGGAAAAACCAGCGGGACGGTTGAAAACAGAGGGGGGATCTTGGGGTTGTTGACAGGGAGTTTGTCAGGCCCCCCCCCCCCCCCCCCTGCCCCCACACTTCGCTACCCCCGCCTCACCCATCCGCCTACACACCACCGCAACCAACGACCCAGTCCAAAAAGACCCGGCTAACCAGGGCCACCTTCAGCATTTTGCCTCGCACTTCAAAGTCACAAATTTCTTTAACTTTGTTGTTGTTGCAGTTGTTGTTGTTGTTGTTGTTGTTCTGGTTGGGTGGGTGGTTGGGCGCAACCCAAACCAAGGATATTACGTTTTTGTTTTCTTTCTTTTTCCGCAGTCCTCGGTTTGTTTTCTGCGTCTCATTTCCAAGAATTTTCTTTTCTTGTTCTCTTTTTTTGTTTTCCTCTCTTTCTTTTTCACTTTTTGTTTATTGCGTTTTCCTTCATTTGCTGGCAATTTTTCTTTTCATTTACTCAGGCCAGGCAACGCCAATCAAGCCCCAGACCCAAAACTAACCCGAACACAAAAACCGAACCCGAACCAAGCAACAACAACAACAACAACAACAACAACAACAGCAACAACAAAAAACTCGTACATACATAAGCACCGTTAACCGTCAACCCACTCGCAGGCTGCCACCCCGTTCCCCCCCCCCCCCCCCCACACCAAAACTCAACCCACAGACCAAATATTATACATAAAAGTCGTATCTCTCTATCCCTCGCTCTCTCTCTCTGTCTCTCTCTTTCTGTCTGTTTGTGTCTCTTTCTCTATCTTTTTCTGTTGCGCTTGCCTCCTGCCTGGGCAGAGACTGTGGACAGGGGGGAGGGGGGGGGGGGTTGGTTGTTAACGGGGCTCACGGGTTTGCCACTGTGCCATAGTTAAGGACATAACGGTACGAGATGAGTTGAGTTGAGATAACGAACTAACTAACTGTATCTGTATCTGTGTCTGTATCTGTATCTGAATCTGTATCTGTATCTGTATCTGTATCTGTATCTGTATCTGTACCTGTAACTGCATCGGTATCTATCTATTTGTATCTGCATCTATATATCTGTAATTGTCCATATGTATCTGTACCTGCTTCTATCTATTTTTATATGTATCTGCATCTGTATCTATCGATTTGTATATGTATCTGTATCTCTCTATTTGTATCTGTATCTTCATATATCTGCATCTATCTATTTGTATTTGTATCTGTTTCTACCTATTTATCTGTTTATAAGCATATGATTCTTGTATCTGCATCTATGTATTTGTATCTGTATCTGCATCTATATATCATATCTGCATCTGTATATGTATCTTTATCTGTATCTGTGTATTTTGTGTAACCAGGGCTACCTTTAGCTACAGATACGCAGTACTTCGTCTTTCATTTTCATTTTGCTTGCCAGCTCTCAACTGAAAACGTTGAATCGGGCATTTTGCATGATTCCATCGCAATTGCTTTCATGCAAATGATAAGAGATTAAAGCACAGGACACGTACGTGCACGAATCCTTTGGCAACAAACCGTTTGTGGCCAGTGGCCACTGCCAAAAAATGTTGCAAAAACGAATTCTCTCAGATGGATTAATGCGCGTGCAACAGGGGTCGTGCGGGGCGGACAAACATTGGCAATTAGACGCGAAAAAATCGCCGAGTGGCAAATGAATTCAATGTCAAACAATAAACATTTCACTCGAAATCTGTATTTAAAGTTAAACTATTTTGAAAAGTTTAATTAAGTTGTATAAAGTTATTTTACTTTTTCATTTTGAAATCAAGAAAATAAGATGTATTTTATGTTTTAATTTTAAGAATTTAAAAATAATAAAAACATAATTAATAAATTATAATTGGATATTGAATATGTGACAAATATTCGAAAAATATTTACATCTTTATTCAAAAAACAAAAAAAAAAAAACGGAGATAACCGAAATGTTAGAGAAAGTTTTTGTTTTTTTTCACAAGAAAATCCAATTAATCAAAACTCAAGTGAGTTGCTGGGAAATTTCAAATGTGTTTTGTTTAATTTTGGAAACATCTCGTTAGTTGAATTCCAATAAACAATAAATGTATATGGTAGTAGCTAACGAGAATGTCACCAACCAAATGCCAACAGGTTTGATTATAGTATTCAAACGATCTGTAAAACTTACATAACATAACATAAGTCTAAGCTGCTTAGTTGTACACGCTTATTACGACCTATGAGCTATGCTAGTTGAAGTCGTACGAATTTCCACAAAACATCCGTAAAATATATTTAAAAAAAAAAATAATAATAATAATATAAAATTAAAACAAAAACAAAATCTAAGTAAAAACGCGCTGTCACATCAGAAAGATGACACAAAATCAAGAAAATCAACAAAATCGGCTAAATTATGAGGTGATATTTTTGTATATTATAACTAAGTATTTTATTTGTTTTCTTTAGTGTAGTTGTTGTTATTATTATTATTGCTAATCTGTTGTTTTCATTTTTTTTGTCGATTTAATTTGTTGTAATTTGCTGATTAAAAACAACAACTGGGCGCGGCATTTGGGGGGCAATTCGGGGCACTCGAAGGTGCTGTCCTTGATGTTTGCCTCACATTATATAAGGTGTTCTTGGTTGTTGTCGTTGTGGTTGTTGTTGTTGTTGTTGTTGTTGTCGTTGTTATGCTATGTTTGCTTTTAAGCATTAACATTTTGAGTTTTCAATTCATTTGACTTTTCATTGCAAATGGCAAGGTATTATCCACACGCTTTTAAATTAATTAAATGCAGGAGAGGACAGCCAGCGGCAATAAGCAAACAAAATTTATATACAATATACAATATACACATATACATATGCATACATACATATATTATTTAAAACATGTATTGAAAAAACGAAAGAGCGAACAAAGAGAGAGACAGGAGCTGAACTGTATGTATGCAATATGGAAACCAAGGACCGGTAGCCAAGCAGCCAGTTGGAAGTTATAATCAGGCGGCAATAACGTTGACGAGTTGAAGAGAGATCAGCTCGCCCGCGGGGGTAGTTTAAAGTCCATTCAGTAACACACAACAAGCAACACAAGCAACAACAACAACAACAACAACACTCAATTGCAACCAACAACAGCCAGCAACAACATTAAAACCAAAGGCAAATGAGCATTTTTCATGCACGTCGATAATGATGTTGATAATGGGCATATCCTGATGTCCTTTGGATGGTTAATAACCAGCTGCCTGCCACACCCACAATGCACTTCCCCATATCCCTCTCGCTCTCGCTCTCGCTCTCTATCTGCATGCTGTCTCCCTCACTCGCAGTGTCTTTATATTACGCTAATTGGCATATGCTCAATTAGACGCTGCGGCAACCAGGGGCAACAAATTCCAGGTTTGCCGGCTGATTAGATCGGGGTAACTAATTCAAGAGAGTTACGGGCGGGGGCGGGGGTAGCATAGTGGGGGTGGGGTATAAGGGGCACGGCGGAGGGAGGAGGGGGCGGTTGGGCACCTTACGTAAACTTGGATTTTGCATACGGTTGCTAGGATATAGAAGGAAAAAATGAAAAAAAAAAAAACACAAATGCCAAGCAAAAGAGGGTGAATGAGAGGGTGAGAGGGTGGGAGGGTGCGAGAGGGAGCAAGAGATAAAGTGAAATCAACAAATGAAACTGTATTTAGTTATTCGGAGCTGAGTTAAGTCCATGGATTTGATTTCATCCATCTCGTTCGCATATGTCAACATTTAAGTTCTTTGTCTGAATTTACCGAGTTTTGCCTAATTAAATCGTTCGTTGTGGCAATTAGCGACAGCCGATAACTGCCTATCGATAATCACAAATGAATCGCTAACATTTACTAACATATATTATATAATTGGTATTATTTGACATTGTTTAAATATAATATTATGATATTATTGTATGTGCAAGTGTATGTAAGCCACAAAATCAAACAATCGATTGTATGCTGTATACAATAATCGATCACTTTTGATAACTGTAAGGTCGAATAAGGCGTCCGCCATTTTATCGCTATGCGAAAAAGCGTGACACAGCAGAGAAAAAGAGTGAGAGAGAGATGCTCGAAGATGGATAATGCGTTAGAGCGAGAGGGTAAGCGTGTGGTATATTGAATTACCAGATATTGCCTAATTGAAGTATATTTGGCCCATTCTGTTGGCCCTTTTAGTGGCGTTCCATGGCGTTTCGTATTCCAAGATGCCCTATCGCGCGCCCAAGTGAGAAATGTCAATGCAATGAGCAGTTCTTGGGTTTACCTCCATATCCAAAACAATGGCAAACAGCCAAATGCCTCTCTCAATGTACATACACCTCTTAAATCGCCTATCGCCTATCGCCAATCGCCTCGGCATTATCATCGATGGAGATCGGAAAACAAAACAAAACAAAACGAAAACCAAACAAAATAAAACAAAACAAAACAGAGCAAAACATTTAAACAATGGCCACTTCGGCAGATGAGTTGAAGTTGAGTGCATTTCTGAAAGCCGATCTCGATTGATTGACAGCAGCCCCTGTAGCCGTGGCTCAATCTCCCAATCTTCCAATCTCCCAATCTATTGAATCAGTTAACAGAGGCGCAAATGAAATTGGATCTATCAGCAGAAGGCAGCATAAGGTGACGCTTGAGGTAAATGCAAAGGCAAAGGCAACGGCAAAGGTAAATCGAAAAACATTAGCCAATATCTGTATCTCTCTCTCTCTCTACTCACTATCCATCTCTCTCTTTATTCGGCTATAGCTAGATATATAGCACTTTGTGATCGAGGTGTTGATTGTCAGAGTTTTAAAGTACTTAGGCACAAAAAAATAAATAAAATAAAATAAAATAAAATAAAATAGAATAAGAGAAAGAGACAGAAAGAGAGCGAGCGAGAGAGAGAGAGGACAAAATAAGAGCCATTGTTTTAAATCAATGCATTAGGAGGCTGTCGGATAATAACGATAATGCGATCTTTAATGATCAACAATCAATTAATAAGACGGTACTAAATATAAATATAACAAGAATAATAATTTTAATAACAAGTTTATTAATTATAATTGAATTAATTATAATTAATTTAATAATTTTTAATTAATTTGATTGAATTAAACATTTCTTCGAATTTAATTCAAATGGAGCACTTGTAAATTAATGATATTATTATACAAGACAATAATAATAATTAATTGCAGTTTAATTGCATTTCAACAATTTAAATTAAATTTTTTATTTTCCATTTAACAATTTTTAACATAAATAAAACAAGTTTTTATCCGATTTAGTGGGTTATACTACAATACTTAAGTGGCAGAAAGTTAATTGTTTGCCACGCCACCATTTTGTATTGGGTCCGAGTCTGTGTGTCTGTGAGTCTGCGCGTCCAATTAGCTTGCCCCAACATGCTGCAAGCTCTGCCCTTTTGTTTACCTGCCACAATAATGAGGAGTATGTCCGTCCCCTCCTCCCCCTCCAGGTGCTCGCAGTGCTTCGTTGGGGTCTTGGCCGTGGCACCGCAATCTTCGAATCGGGATTGTTTGCCAGCAAAACTGAAGCACTTGCTGCTTTAACTCAGCTAAATGGACAGATGCACGGACAGACAGACAGACAGACAGACGGACGTACAAACCAAGAAGACAGACAGATGAAGTGCTGCTACGGCCACGAGTATCTAGTGACAACGGGGCAGGGCCAACAGATACAGATACAGATACGGAAACAGATAGAGATACAAACGCTACAGATACACGCACCCATTGGATAGACCAGCACGAAAAGAGGTTGTGACGCGTGGGGGGGGGGGGGGGGAGGCGGGGAGTCTTGTAACAACATTGCTGTAACCACAACCAAGAGGGAAAAGTAAAATGAAATAAAATAAAATAAAATAAAATAAAACGCCAACATAAGCGGCCAAGGTATTATTTTTAAGCTCTTCCTCTCGTTGTCTGTCCGCCCAGACGAAGGCGAAGACACAGACGAAGACGAAGACACAGACGAAGACAAAGGCAAAGACAAAGACGAAGATGTTGACGTTGACGTTGGTTCTGCTTGGGTTGTGCTTGGGTTGTGCCTTGGGTTTCTTATATAGAAGATCGAACTAAATAAATTTATGTGTTTACTCGCATTTGGTATGTACTCGTATCGCGTACTCTTCCAACCTGAAAATGGAGAGAGACAGAGACAGAGACAGAGAGAGAGAGAGAGAGAGTGGGAGAGGGGGGAGGGGGAGATTGTTGGGATGGGGTATATGTCATCTGGTTGGGGGTGCCTTGTAATTCAAAACCAAGAATCCGCAACAGTCAACTGGAAGTGAATTAAAAATACGAATGCGAGCCAACTAAGCAGCGACAAAAGAAACATAACAACAAATAATGGAACAAAATGAAACGAAATGAAACGAAATGAAATGGAATAAAATAAAACACAAGAAATTTAAGTGCATTCATCGACCTTTATATACCCTAACAAGATAATTATAATAATTGATGCAATTAGCTTCCCCTGGTCAATTGATTGATTCCTGATTGATGAATGATTGCTGATTGATGATTTGCAATTAAATCTTGTATTTTCAGTCATATGACTCATCAACGAGATATAATCCACAAATGTTTGAAAAATGATATCTACAATTTTCAATTAATTTCTTTTTGATAATTTTTTTGATTCACAAGATTATTCAAGCACAAAAGTTGATTCAATCAAAGATTTAATCTTTGTTTTGATCAATCATGACATAAATATAATCAAATTTAATAATAATCTATTGATAGTTTAAGTCAAATAAAAATATTTTTAAAAAATGCCAAAGAATTTTGAATGTATTATAATTCTCGTTGAATGAAAGTTGCAATTCTGTGATTGATTCATGATGGACCCATGATGGTTAGTGTATAATAAAAGAAATATGTCAATGAATTCCAAATGCCTCACGACGACATCCATGGGTCTTAGTGGTGTGGTCCATAGCCAGAGCTGGTGCTGCTGCTGCTGTTGGACGATGGACATGGGACATCGGACATGGGACATGGGACATTGGACGATGGATACGACGATAGCTGACTATGAGTATATGGCAATGGCGTTGTGAATGTTGAATGTTGAATGTTGGATGCTGGATGTGAATGTGAATGTGGCAACGTGCAACGTGGGACGCCATCGCCATCAGCGTCAAATTGACGAACGCAGCTTAAGCTTTGCCTGGACTCTTGCTCTGATATCTGTTGTTGTTGTTGTTGTGATTGTTGTTGTTGTTGTTGTTGTTGTTGTTACTTCAGTTTTTGATGAGGAAAAATGTGTGCTCTAATTGACAGTTTTTAGATTTTAATCTTTGGCGCAGCAGCCGCCGCACTGTTCAGCTTCCCAGCTCGCCAGCACGCCAGATGTCCAACTGTCCAGGCAGGCGAGAGCAGTCCGGGCAAAAGGTGGAGCCGCTTGAATTTGACTCCATGTCTTATTCGCTTAATGCATTTTCAGCGTTTTTGGACGCCCATGCGTAGTCCGGACAGCAGCAACAGCTCCAGCACCAGCCCCAGCTCCAACTCCAACTCCAACTTCAGCAACAGATTGAGCTCCAGCAGCAGCAGCAGCAGCAGCAGCAGCAGCTTATGGCCACCAACAAAGACAGGCAAATGTATCTACAAGTATGTGCATGTGCATAGGTGTGTGTGTGCGTGTGTGTGTGTGTGTGTGTGAGTGCTGTGTGTCTCAGTGTGTATTCATACTCGTTTATTCATTCATGCATCACATATGCTCTTTGTCAATTAAGCAATCAGCAGGAAGTTTGCCGCGCACTTTGCCTTATCGCACGGAGCACTAAGATCAGTGAGATTTGAGAATCGAATCGCATATTGAGATTTAGAGAATTTGAGAATGGACAAATGAGACAGAGAGAGACCGGGGAGACTGGGGAAACTGAAAGCTAAGCGATGACTGCACTCTGCCACACAATTCACAATTCAAATCACATCATCAAAAGCCGACTCTAAGCGTTTGCCCCGCCCCGCTCCCCATGACTTGACACTTGACGTTGTCGGCAGGCGATTTTCATTTTCGCAGCCTTTTCCAGTTGTTTGTTTTTTTTTGTTTGTTTTCTTTTTTGTTTGTTGCATCAAAAAGAATCGAAAATATGAAAAAAGATAGAGAGAGCGAGAGAGAGAGAGAGAGAGAGAGAGAGAGAGAGAGAGAGAAAGAAATTGAAACGCAATGAAATGAAAAGAATGTTGAGCCGCATATTAAATACCACCGCCTGAGCTCAAGTGTCAACAGAGTCAGCGAGCGGTAAGCAGCGACAAAGACAGAGACAGAGAGACAGAGAGAGAGGGAGAGGGGAGTTTGCATATGCATGTTATATATCCAATATATACTACCAGGCTGGGGCGTTACCGGGCGTTGTGCCCTGCAAAGAAGGCAATAAACAGCACCAAGCACCAAGCACCAAGAGGCCCGTACTCGAAAGCCGTAAACAGCGACCGCCCGCAGCGTAATTGAATATTTCGAGTGTAAAAACCGCACCCGGTTTGTAGCCCAATACACACATACATATGTATGCACACATACATACATACGTGGCAACAAGCATACGTATGCTCATTTCAGGACCTGAATAAGGACATCCCAGTCACATTTATCGCACAATGGTCGTAAATCAATTTCAAACTTAAATATCTATAAAATTGCCACAAACCGATGAATTGCATAATAATAATAAATTGCAATTATGTATGTACAATACAATTACGTATGCACATACATACATACATAATTACATTTATTTGTATGTACCATATATAAAGAAATAATCAACTTTAATTGGGGGCAACAATAATTAAATCCGCAATTCTTCCAATATTTTAATTATCAAGAATATTTTTTATCAAATATGTAACTGTATCCGTATGTATGTATGAGTCCCATTCACTTATGAATATATACATATGTATATACATATATGTATGCAATTTTTCAAATTTTATTAACTAATTTCATAAAAAGAAAAGTCGCAAAATTATAAATCAATTTTTTTAAGCAGAATTTTCGCTTGCGATTCCACTGTAGTTTTTGCAGTGACCTATCATAAAAGTGGGCGGCATAAGGGCGTATGGAGTATATATACATATATGTATGTGTGTGTGTGTGTGTGTTTGTGTGTGTGTGAGTCTCTTCGGAGGGGGTAGAGTTTAAATAATAATGACTGGCTTTTTTTGTTTTGCTTCTTTGTACTCATGAGTGCATATGTGTATATGTGTATATATATGTGTGTGTGTGTGTGGCAACAACAAAAGTCAAGTCAGTTTATTATTAAAAAATACAAGTACAATAAAAACAAAATATATAGTATATACATACATACATACATACATACATACATACATACATATATATAATAATAATAATAATAATAATAATAATAATCATGCTAATAAGCATCATAATGATGGGTACAAAAGGCGAGATGAAGAAGCTGATAAATAAAAGGAGGAGGAGCAGGAGCTAGAGCAGAAGCAACAGCAAAAGGAGGAGGAGGAGGAGCAGGAGGAAGAAAACGAAGAAGAAAAGGATACGCTGCGAACCTCTGCACTGTTGCGTATTGTAATATGAATGAGAGCCCACCGAGTGTGTGTGTGTGTGTGTGTGTGTGTGTTTATGGGTGTGTATGGGTGTGTGTGTATGTATGTGTGCGTATGAATGGGCCAAAGAGAGCAAGAACAGGGTCTCGAGTAGGGTTGCCAACAACATGAATTGCTCATTTAGATTTAGAGAACCACTCAAGGACCTCTGAAGTGTTGTACAACTGTATGTGTATATGTGCGTGTGTATGTGTGTAAAAATAAGGACAATTGCATCGCATTGTCGAGTGGACGACAAGTCGCCGAGTCGATTCGAGTCAAGTTGAGTCGCTGGAAAACAATGACAACATCTCCTTGACTGTGGCAAGTGGGGGACACTTGGGATGCTTGGGATCCTTGGAATGCCTGAGATGTTTGGCTTGCTGGCGATGATGCTCCATAGACGGAGCAAGTGCCACCTGAGTGATGACAGCGTTCGTTTCCAGCCATCTCTTTCTCGCTCTCTCCCTGTCTCTGTCTGTGTCTCTGTCTCTGTCTCTCGGCGCGTATTTGTCTTTGGCATTTGCTCGTCGCGCTGAGTTTGCCTAGCGGCTTAAGGGGCCATCAGGATGCTTGCCAATCTCAGTGAATCAACCTCAAACACAACATCATCTGCATTATCATCATCATCATCATCATCATCATCATCATCATCATCATCATCATCATCATCATCATCATCATCATCATCAAATGCATCTTTCCACTTGTTGGCCGCATTCGTCGCCTTTCCCAGCCAAATGGCAACAGCAGCCGCAGGTCGAAACGTGCGCGGATCGCCGAACAAATCCTTGCGATTTTCCGTGGGATTAGGCCGGGCTTAATAATGCGATAAGCCGTAAGCAGCGATCATCACGGCCTTAAAAACACACGGCATAGCTTGCTTAGGCCAGATTATTAATGCATGTATTATATGTTATGTATGTATGTACATGTGTATGTATATGTACTCGTATATGGCAATTGTCGGCCCTGCTCGCAGACGGTCTACCAAACAGTTGCATATACCATATACCATATACATACATATGGATATGAGCATATG
>JBAMCR010000452.1:0-21598 GCA_037075045.1 Mulgravea parasiatica
ACACACATGCATCTAAAAGCACTCATACAACGAGCTACTTGAACATAAAACTATTAAACTGCCGAATCTTACTTCAACTTTTCAAATCCCTTCATAACAAACACATACATTTGTAAATATGTATACATGTACTTAAACTTACTTAACAGTAAAATTAAATAAAGTAACAATAACAATAAAATTAATAAATAATATAACATAAATATGTTTTAAGCATATAATCATAGGGCATGTATTTCGAAGAGCTTGCCTTTAAAGTTAAGGCATTTATACAAATAGATTTGTAAAAGAAAATATTCATTTGGGCTCTGGTTGCCTCTCTCACGAGCGTACATGTATATGTGCATAGTAAGGCACCATGCACAAGTATATGGTCACCGCTCTCACAAGCGCACATGTATACGGTCACCGCTCTTATGAGTACGCATGTATATGGCTGTACACGAAGGCACATGCACAACCGCTATACAGCTAACCCCCCTGCTTCCTGCATCTACTAAATGGGGCAATCGCTTAAAAATTGGCAGAGACATACATTTGCAGCAGATGGTGTGTCTAGTTATTGTATGGTTAGTGATTAAGCTTCAGTCTCCGTGGTTGTCGAATTTTGCTTACTTTTCACACACAAGCATAAAGCAGAAAGCTTTATTTGTATGAATAAATAATAATAATGATAATAAATAATAATAAATAAATAAATAAATAAATAAATAATTTTTATATTAACGTATTTCACATACAGTATATTGTACGAGGCACCGCATCAGCCCCCTCAGTAGACAGCATCTTTGTCTCTCAAAATCGGAAACCGAGAGCGAACTAAAGCAACAGTTTGGATGTGGATTGCGTCTGTGGATTTCGGGTGTGGATTTCGGGTGTGGACTTCAGGCATGGACAACAGGTGTGGATTCCAAGTGGGAACTTTCAGTGTGGACTGCAATATGCGGACTGCAAGCGTGGACCTTAAATATGGATGTCAAGTGTGGACTTTATATGTGGATTGCAAGTGTGGGCTGTGGGCCCGGTAGACCGCTCTCTCAATATTTGGCTGTGGATTCTATGGTTAGTGGTGGCTTTTTATTCAAATTATTCAAAGTTGTTACAATTATCGATTGCACCAACCGATGTGGCACTCGAAGCATTTGCCCTTGCGATAAAAATAATTATCTTATTTATTTATTGTATATTAAATATTGTTGTATATTTATTTATTTACCACAAAAAGTATAAACTTAATGAACCACAAGATATTTTCGAACAAAATCAAAATACATTTTTGGACAAGTTGGCATTTTTATGTAAGGACATTTTTTGGTTGCTTTCTCGGCTTAATTGCGAGCGGGATTATTTAAATTAAGGATTTTTTTTTTATATAAACTATATGAATGATACATGCGAAAATAAAGACAGCTTCTTAGAATATATAAATACCCTTTCAATTATAATAATGTACAAAATCTGTCCGCAAAAGTGGGTCTCAGACACAGAGATTATTGGTATTTGGTTGGTTTTTTGATTAAATAGTGTTGGTTTCAGCCCCATCGAGATTACAAATGTATGTAAGTTTTAAAAAGCGGAAATAAGTTTGGGATTTTATTGTACAAATTGTTTAAACTTGAAATTTTCAATTATGAATATTCTAATACAAATTGTGCTAATTTTAAAAAATTTCAGATAGTATTTAAATTTAAATTGATGTTATTATTATAATAATATTATTACTAAGATGGTTGCTCATTCTTATGCATTTCTAACAAAATTACGGTATAAAATCCTAAAACTCATATTATTTTATTTATATTTTACAACAAGCCAACAGTCTTTGGGAAGCATCAACGTTTTGTCTTCCTTTCGTTTAATCACTTTTTCCATCTACTTAGATTATCGAGTAAATATTTTGAAGAAAATATTTCTGTCGTCCAATTTGGTCAAATGTATATTTAACATATATTTATTGAAACGCACTTGATTACCGTTGAGTTACTTGCTACCAGCAAACATTTGTCAAATATTCTGAATGAATGAGTTTTTAAGAATTTGTTTTTCGTTTTTATTTGAATTCTTGAAGTTCCAATATGAATCAGCTTGTTGTAGACATTAAATTAGTTATTAAAAAAATATCAATCCACTTATATTCCCCGTTGAAACTCTTGTAAATTCAGGTCGCATTAATTCTCATAATCACGTTGAGCCATTCTCTCATCAAATACAGTACACAATATCAAATAGAACAACATTATTATGTTTATCTTATTATTGTATTTATATTTTTATTATTATTATATGCTTTTTTTATCTACATACATTTAAGTCTTAGTTCTAGTGTAAACTCTGGTCTAAATCGATCTATTTGTATTGCTCTATTTTGTTTTTATTTTTTATGTTTCTTTCTTTCTCTATGGATTACTAATTGAGTTGACAGCCATCTCCCATCCGATTGAGCTTCCGCCAGTTGCGGTGCTGCCACCGATCTCCATGCGGGAGATCAGCAGTGATTTCTCTGGCTCTAGTCGATTGTATCCCCACAATTTGATCCAAAGCTCTTTCCCACATCCAATTTCGACGGCGCTGTCGTCGCCGCTGGACGTAAGGATGGCTGGAGGTGGTGTCAAAGTAGAAGCTGCCATGGATGCGCTGACGCGAGTGAATCCCAAAGCGGGCGCGACGATTTTTTTTACAGCGAGCAGCGGCAAAGTCCCTATAGCTATCGCATTGATACCCTATGAAAGGGTATTGCGGATCCATTGATTGCCGGAAAAAAATTGCAGCTGCCGAGTGGCTGCAGGCAATGGGATCTACAGTAGGACAACAAGGAAAATTATAATTAAATATACATATTTAAAACAAATGATTTGTTAACAAAACCTACTTGTGTTTTGCATGTCATGCAGATTTATAAACATAAAACAATTCCTTTGCGGAGCTTTGCCTCCGTTTGGGTAGAAATCCGCGTGGCCGCACTTTAAGCTGGTGCCCAACGTGCCGCCCGAGGTATGCAACACTTGAACGAACTGGGCGTCCGTTTGGTCCAGCCGATACTTTGGAGAGACAGCCGCTGGCATTGTGAATAATGGTCCGGCCGGATCAAGTCCAATGATTTGCTCCACCTGTCCCTTTAGCACGGCTCCGGCATAGCCCGCCGCATGGGCGCCCAGACTGTAGCCAGCCAAGGTGACATTTCTGCGATTGAAGTGTCGTGGACGCAGTTCCTCCAGGGCAATGATTATGCCCGCCACTGACAAGCCGACATCGAATATTGACATTGAGGCGCTCTTATAGTCATTCTGTGAGAGATTGCCCCAATCCACCACACACACATTGTATCCCTCGTCGAAAAGTGTCCAAGCTGAAATGCAGTATGTGATGAAATATAGGAGTACTTGTGATGAGATTCTGCTTATACAATAAATTTAACCATTTAATTTGTTATTGTTATTGCACATTCTGGACATGAGGCTAATTTATTGTCAAATTGACCTAAGCCAAGTGGTTTTACCCTAACCTTTTGGTTAACCTAATGCTCTCAGGCAAGGATTTATTTAAGCGCAGGATATTCAAATAAAAACATTAATTTGCTTGTGTTTTAACAACTAATTGCTGACACTCTTTTAACTTGTATTATGTGTAATATTACTATTATTATTAATAATAATATTATTAGTACTATTATGATTATTATTATTAATTTGGCTCAACTCACTCAAGAGCAGCTCCTGAACCCATTCCTTGCTGCCCTGATCATTCCAGCCGTGCAAGAACAAGGCGAGTTTCTTCCTTGCGTCCAAACGACGAAATCCCCTCAAGTCGCCGAGCTGTAAACTGAAGTGCACCTCATCGCCAAGATCCATGTCAGAGCTGTATGCATATACAAATATCATAAACCATATACCATATACCATATACCATATACCATATACGAATGCGTACTAGGAGCTAAGCTCGAAGGAATGCTACTTACATGGTGCGGCACTCAAAGAATATACCATAGTTGAGATGGGCCCGTTCCAGGCTGTTCCTCAGCATCGACTCTTGCATATATCGAAAGCTGTTTTCCAAGATGTTCCACTTATGCATATGGGAACGGGAGCCACAAATGCTGCTCAACAGCACCATCCAGCCGCAAGTCCACGCAAGGATGTGGGCAGATAGTTGCCTCTGCTGCTCTTGGCTGCCATTTCGCCACTTCGATTGCCTTGCCATGCAAATATTTAACCAAAATCGTCAAACAAAAAAACAATAAACAAAAAATAAATCCACAAAAAAACAAAAAAAAAAACCAAAAAAAAGTGTTGTAAATTTATGCAGCGGCGACGACGCGATGACAAGAATTTGTCTATGTAAAAATACAAAAGTTGTTACAAATTAGCATTAAAACAACAAAAAAAAAAAACAAAAAAAAACAACAACAAGATATCTGAGAATATCTGGGCAACCTGATCCGCTTAGCTCGCCCCCCGACATGCTACTGATTCCAGCGAAAAGCGTCGAAGAGTCGGATTCTTGGCTCCAGCCGGCAGACGATGATGACCATCGTCGCTGTGGAGGCTAACGCCAAATGAGCCAAGTCGTCAAGTTCGTGTGTTCTTAAAGCCGATTTGCGCGATGTTTACACAAGTGAAAGTGAAACCTGTAACGGCTTCAGAATAAAGAATTCGGAATTCAGAATTCAAAATTCTTTTTTTTTTTTAATATCGTACTTTTATCTATTGAAGATTTTCGGTGCAGTTCGGTTCGATTGGAATCGATTCGATTCGATTTGACTTGCGCCACTTGACTTGATCTTGACATATAACCAGATACAAGATACAAGATACAATTGAGACGTTGAGTCTCGGCGAGGCCTCTTCGTATCTTACAAGGTGATCAGCTGAGTAACCAAAAACTGTATTTATTGTAAACATTAGCATAAACACTATACATACATACCATATACACATACATACCTACCAAATACATACATAGATAGCTCCCGGGCATTCGTGCTATTTTACACGCATACATAAACACACATGCATATGTATATGTATATGTGTATGAATGGTGTGATCAGTTTTATGCTTGCAAAAAAAAAACTAGACTCAAATAAATCTTTCTAGAAAGTACACTGGAAAAAAGAAGTAGTTTTCAAAAATATTTCTATGAAAAAAGTTAATAATATTTAATAACAATTTATGATAAATAGCCAAGTACTTAGATGCTTCATTTTATTAAATAAATATTATTAATAAAAAATGTAAATATTTTCAATACCAATCTTAACAAAAATATTATAATAATTATTTATAAATACTTTTGGCGATTCGTTTGCCACAATATTATTACAGTGCTTGTATTTGTGTTTATTTTATTTATGTTTATTTGTTTACATATTTTTGTGCGCGCATTAAACAAATTAATTATTGAAAGTTGCGTTTACTTATTAGTTTTCGTTGCCTTTTCTAATTGTGCTTCTTTCTTCTTGTGCTTCTTCTGTGCCTACTTTCGCTCTCTTCATCTTTCTTCTGCCTTTACTCTTCGAATGTTGTTTGGGCTATTTCATTCTTTTTCTCCGTGCTCTCACGTGTCAAATATACATAAATACATACTTATAATGTATATTATAGTTTTTATCTTGTTTTATTTTTCTTTCTACTTTTTATTACACATAAAAAAATTCTTAACTTTATTTTTATCTTAACGATTGCAAATTGGCAACTACTCGTCTTACTCTGATATTATTATAGTTAACGTTGTTAAAGATCTTGATCAATCGAGATAAATCTTTAAAAATTAACAAATAAATTCACGGTTAGCTAGCAGTAATAATATGCGTGGTATATTACTTCCATCAGTTCCTACTATCCTATCCTAACCCATCCTGTCCATCATGCTGCTATCCTATCCTACTACTCGTCTCCCCATCCGTGGGGTTACCTGGGGTACCCGAGGAACTTCGTTCTGTGAAGAATCCTTTCGATGAAATCATCCTTCTTTTTACGGGGTATATATGGTATATGTATATGGTAAGTATTTATAGATAGATTCTACACACAACTTGAATTGAGATAAATTTGACCTCCTGGTGTGTCCTGCTCAAGCGGCGCTGGTTGCCAAGAGGTGAATCCAATATTGTAAAATGCTCCGTTTAATTTGGCCTTCACTTCCTTGTTGAGTCACAGCAGCTGCTGGCCTTGTTTTATCCTTGTCCTTGTCTTCGTATCCCTCAATCCGTAAAATCCATGTCGCATTTATCATAAGCGCCTTTTACTTCGCATTTATGGCAGCCCGCCAATATGGAGCATGTTCACCCAGCGTTGCATCCTGAAACGTCATTTAATACGTTGTATTCCCTTCTCTCTTCTCCTGGCTCGCCTGAACGAACAATCATTGGCCTCTTTAGGAGAAGCCCCACAGAGTGGGGCTAAGGGAATTTTAATATCCCATGCCTGTTTATTATTCAGCTCAAAACAATTTGTTGCTAAGCGAATATATCGTTTGGTAATATTCAGAATCCTTGAATCGTATATAAATAAGGATTATTCGGACACGGCAGCCCTGATTAATGATATTGCCAGAAATATAGGGAAGCTATAATACTTTGCATATACATAATTATTCACATTGATATCGGCCGAAAATATTTGCCTAATTTATTCTATTTATGAAATATAACTATAACTGTACTATGAGTATAGGTATATGGTATATAGAAGCTCTTCTTATGATCCGATTTCAGAAATTGTTGACCAAGTTACAATTATCAGAACTTTTATGTGAAAGTCAACTTTTTAAGATATTTATCATGAAATCACGAATACACTTGGATTGATATGGTTTTTGATTAAGTTTCTGATCAAATATCGTATATTATCATATACGGTATTCTATAGTTATGTCCGCTTTAGAGCATCTGGACAGCTTCTTTGGGCACAAGTAGCTAATCCTTTAGCTTAAGAGAGCACAATATACATATACATACGTTTGCTACTTTCACCTGCTGCAATTTGGTTTTCCTTTTAAAAAGTAAGTTAGACAGAGAGACAGAGAGAGAGAGAGAGAGAGATAGTGAGGGAAGCATTCAAACTCAAGCGCATACAATTTAGTTAATAACTTTTAAGCAAAGTGCATCATAAGCTCTTTTCTCTGGCCGCGCATTCATTTTAACAAATGACCGGCAATAAACTAAACGCATCAGATTACGAGTAACAGCGAGTTGCAAGGATGTGAGTTGTATATCCTTCTCCTCTACCACCTCCTCCTCCTCCTGCTATCTTGGGGCGTTAAATAGCAATCAGGCAGCTTAGTTGGCAGCGGTTCTCGGAATGTGGCAGAACGCTTTGCAGGAAACACCCCAGTGTGTCGTTTCAGATGTATGTAGTGTCCAACGCAGTCTCCAGGGTCGTCTTTCTCTATATCTCTCTCTCTCTCTCAGTCTGTCTTTCTTGGTGTGTTTCTCTCTCTCTCTCTTCGTTTTAGGTTCTAGTATATACACATAAGTACGCTTGTGTGTTGGCATTTGATATGCCTTTTGGTCGCGGTAAGATGCTTTTAACCAGGCCGGGAGCAACAGCAAGAATAACAAAATGCTGTTACAACATAAGCTTGACGTGAAAGTGGCGTGAAAGTTACCGGAAATAGACGGAACAACCGACTGAAACGAATAAGCCCAACACAACAACAAAACAGAACAGAACCGAACAAAACAGAACAGAAAGGAACAGAACAGAAACGATGCGCAAAATTTTGAGACACTAAAATTGGTTGACAGAACTCGGCAAATCTGCGGAGTGCTCGACGTACTGTATGTTGATGTTGATGTTGTTTGCTTTATTGGTGTGGTGTTAAAGGAAGGAACTCATAAACATGAGCATGTTTATGGCCGGACAGCATGTGTGTGTGTGTGTGAATTGTGAATTAAATGTGTGCGTGTGTGAGTATTTGGTAAGCGTGACTTTCGTCAAGTTTTAGAATTAGTTAAATCTACTAGTATACGACCGTAATTCATTTATTGACCAATTTATCCTCTCGAAAAATCTGTTGTGTCAACATATATATAACATATATACGAGTACTGTATATATCATTTGAGAGAGCTTACATCATGATGAATTGGCTTTAATCAGTTATCAGAATTATCCTTAGGTTTACTCTCTTTCAAAAAAAAAAAAAAACAACAACAATCACGCCAATTATAGAAAGCAGAAGCCAATATCTGCTTTGAGCTGGTTAAAAGGAATTTCTTCAAAAGTTTCAGAGCTGTGGCATCCGGGAAAACTCGGAAACTGGAAAAGCTGATTATATAAAGTTGCCTTTATAGTAAGAGCTAGAGATACTCGTATCTTTAATGTTAGTTTGTCAGTTTTAAATTAAATTTTTAAAATTGTAGATCACGTCCTATGTCAAAGCAGAGTTGATCGCTTTTACAAGATAACTGAATACCGATATTATTTAAAATCTTTGCAAATGATAAGCGATATCTAGGATATAAGAGCTTAGAATCCAATCAATATTTCCAATCAGCTCTGAAAAATAATGCGAAAAAATATTTTGTATCCGCGAATTTTGCAGAAATTGTGTTTACCGATTGTACGTAGGCAGATTATCCGAAATTGGAGTATGCAGACTTTGAAATACTAGAAATAAGACGAAATAAATGGAGTGCAATAGAAAGGATTTTCACAAGTTTTTCCAATTTGCCCAAAATCGTTTTTTAGTTTTACGAACTTAAAAAAAGTCAAAGAAAACTTGTTATAACTTAATTAAAATTTCTATTTAAATATAAATGGATTATAAAAATATTTTCGATTCAATTTTAATTTTTAAATATTTTGAAATATTGTTACAATAAATACCATATACAGATGATTTATGTATTTTTATTTTAAGTGATCTGTCTCGTCCAAATGTGTATGAGCATTTTTCTGGCAGTGTCAAATAGTTTGTTTGTTTCTTTTATTTGAACGTCGTCAACGTTTTTGGATGCTGATTACAAATTTATTGATATACATATACACATATACACACATACATATATATATACACATTATATTGTTGTTTTTTTTTTTTTTTTTTGCAAGAGGTCAATCCGTAGGGAATTGGCTAAGTGTTAAATTAAGTTTGACATGCGCGCGCATTTATTTAAATAATTCTTACAGTTTTATTTCATTTATTTAGTGTATTTTTTTTGTTTTTTTTGATATAAGTATTATTATTATTTTTATTATTACATAGGAGTAAGCCTACACAGCTTTACCAATTATTTATCGGTGCATTACTTTATTTTGTTTCTCTCAATTATATTTTGGCAGCACGCAGCGTATGGCCAGGCGTACCAAAAGTCATGTCCAACTTTATAGATTTTTTTACTAGGTACCAAAAAATATTTTTTCTTTGTATTTGTGTGTGTGTGTGTGTGTGTGTGTGTGCAATGAGACAAGTTAGGAAAGGGACAAAAGGTTACATACATATACGTATGTGTGCATGTATGTAGGTGCACAAGTGTTCGCCGGGTCACACCGGCACGGCAATTTAGCCGGTTATATTAAATGAAACTCAGGAAAGCATGCGAAATTCGTTCATACTAAAAATATTGAACGCGAGTCCTTTGCAAAATGTGTATCCTTCGGCTATGTGGGGCCAATCGAATCGGATGGCAGTCGTTAATGTTGAAACTTGCTTTCGTTTTCACCACGCGAGAGAGAGAGAGAGAGAGAGAGAGAGTGCTGACCAAAACGATAGAGAGCAGGTACATTATTCCAGAGGATATTGGAAAATAATAGCAACAGTTGGTCATTGGAAACATTGGAAGTAAGCATCAGCATCAAGAGAGCGCATCAGTTGGATTTTCATTCAGTTGCCACTCGGCTCTGTCCTCTTCACGTAATCCTTGAATGCGATTTTGCGATTTAGCCAGCCAGATCCTTGTAAATACAATACAAATAGAACAAAACATGTTGATATTCAATAGAATTTAATTTTCAAAATTTAAAATATGAAAACTGTTTTAATTTTTTTTACGTTGTTTTTATTTTCTGTATAAGTGTGTACAGTTGGTCAAGAAAATTAATTAATTTACATTTTTTTTTGTATGTTTAATTGCTAAAAATTATTACCAACGTTTAATAAAATTTACGTCGTCCGATCCAGTTAATTATTATATAGGGGAAAACGTTATATGCTACAGGTAGAATATGATAAAAGAAAAATTATATTTTAAATTGTGCTCATATGCATGATTGATTGATTGATCGGACTACAATTTTACAAAGAGCATTTCATTAGTCCCAAATCATCATTTCCATCGTGTACCCCTGTGCATAAATTGGCGTGCATTTCACATTACATCAGTCGATGAATGCATCATTACATCATTACATCAGTACATCATTGGCTTGTTGATCTTATGCAATGCCAACAGGTAAACAAACACGAAACCAGCTCTTGCTACCACGGCTTTCAGTCCCAATGTTTACAGCTTGTGGCGGGAGAGTACAGCTTTAGCTTTAAAGAGAGGGAGAGACAGCGAGAGAGAGAGAGAGAGAGAGATAGAGGGAGAAGGGGACGGGGTGAGGCGGTGTGTTGTATTGTAACTGTTCAGTCGTTACCTGATCAACTGCGACTGCTGCTGAACTGCTGAAGTGCACTTTGAATAGCTTTACGAATGCCGTTGGCGACACTGCACAGTGGTTAAAAACAAAGATGTTTCAATACCTTGAATACCTTGAATCCAATCGAAATTTATTGATAAAAACAATGCAAAAATATTATGCAAATGTACACCACAGGCAAAAGGGCAAATAAATTTATTGAATATTTGATTTTTGATATATTGGTCCCACTGTATTCCGTTTGGGTCGGACGAAGTCGTCGGCTTGCCTTTAATTTTTAAAGCGTTGAGAGCTTAAACAATTTGGCTATTGGTGGCTTTTAGTTCTCTTTCGCGTGCGCCAAAATCCGGTAACAAAAATCATTTTCGAGCTCGACTTGGCTTTTGACTGCGATTTCAAATTCACTTTCGGTTGCAACTAAAGTACTTCAATAATTATTATTATTTTGTTTTTCTTTTTGTTGTGTTATTTAATTCCCAAATCGATCGTGAAAGTGAGTTTAATTGCGTCAATTTTAAGCCTAGTTAGTAGCACATGGTCTAAAGTAAAAATATTATTTCAAAAATAGCTCCAACTTAACGCGCTTAATTGCTCATTTTGCGCCATTTTCCGTTCATAAAATAATTAATTTAAATATACTAAAACAATACATATATTTGGTTTTTTGTTTGTGTTTGTGTCTGTGCTTTTGTTATTGTTATTGTTGTTATTGTGTAATAAACTTTTCAAAGCTTTAAACTGACAGTGTGGTTAGTGTTCGCGAAGCTTTCCATCAAATGGTCGAAATGGGCATGGTATATGCATTTTATTTACACTAATTGCATTGTTTTTTTCCGTCGTTATTTAGACTTAAGTAATGTTTAAATGTATATGTATTTGCATAAATAAATCAATTATGTAAGAAGCAAATACATGCAAAGTGATTCAATTTCAATTCAACTGCCAAAATTGTAAATCTTTTCAATTTACAAAATAGTTTTTTCATTCCAAATTTATGTAATTGATTTTCAAATCTTTATGTGTACCCAAATAAATGTGCACCGAAGTTTATATACCCTACTTAAATTTATGGTAATTTTAAATAATCACTTTCATTTGAATATTTAATGGTAAATGTTTGATATCAAGTTAATAACATATAATAAAAATTAAATAATAATAATATTTATAGCATAGTTTCTGCTCAATGAACTAGTGTATGTACTCGTGTGTGAATCCGTTAATTAAAATCGATTATCGATCACCGATAATTACGTGCACTTTGACACAGTTTCCAACACCGTTCGCCCACCTCTGCACAAGCGCTTTCGGTAATTTTGGGGTCAGGGTCGCGCGAACTTAAACAAAATAAAAGCTTTGCTCCACTGTAAATTGTTTGTTTGATCGGTATGATCGACTTTGTGAATACCCTATTTTAAACAATTTTTCCCTTGACGTATTAATCATTATTAAATTCTTTTAAATGATTTTTATACTGGTACATTTAATTATATTTGAATTTTGAAAATGCAAAGTAATTAAAATATGGAATTATTGTAAATTTGAAATATTCCAAAAATCGCTTCACTTTAACCTTCAATTTAATTACAGCACTTACAACGGGAGTTGCTAGTATGTTAAAGTGGATAAACATTTTGAATTTAATTCATGATTCAAAATTGGAAATACTTCTTTTTTTAATTTTAAAAGCTACTTCATAACTTTGTATTGCTGAGTAAGGATTATTGAGAAAATAGAAAGTAAAACTGGATAAAAATAAACCAAAGTATATTTCTACGAATATAAAAAGGCGACCTAGTGGAAACACATAAAGCGGCTCTGGATATTTCTGGAATATATAATAGTAGCTCTCACAGTTTCGGGTAAGTAGCCAATCAGCTTAAAAATCCTTAAGTTTATACAATCCTTGTCATGCGTTAAAAATATCTTTTTGAATCTGATTCCTGTCTTGCATCACCAGACGTCGATCATCAATAAGCCCAAGCAACTTTCTACAATCAGATACGGTTAATAAACATATGAATGTATGTATACTATTGTATGTACACATACGAGTATTTGCTTAATAAAAAATAATTCAAAATCAATCGGCATTCGCAAAATAAAATAAAAAGTGGCAAATTTCTATCCAAAAACAGTTTTGCGTTTACGCATCTTATTTACATCAACGTCAACGTCAACGTCGAAAGCATCGTTACAACATCAGCGAAACAGTGTGTGCAAATGGTGTTGACCCAGTTGACAAGCCCCAGCTGACGTGCATGTGTATGTACATATTTATGTGTATATCATATATACGTATTTGCCCTCACGGCGCGGAATTGAGCTTTTGCCCATGGCAATTGAATTACTGTGCGACTATGAAATAACCTGTTCACAGTTATCAACCAGATCGGTGCACTTACGCACATACACATACACATGCACATACACATACACATACAAATGCTTTATCATATCAATATACAAGCCACACAACCTCATAGATCTGACATTCAATACAAACAACAGTTGTAGCAATAAATTCAGCGACAGCTCCACACGCGAAAGCAACTTCTTCTCGTCCACGTCGCGACGGAGTACTGGGTGCAGTGGGTCCAGCGGATGAATTGCCGACACGTGCATTGTGTTCGATAAACAATGCACCACAGTCTTGTCTAAGCACTTGTAATGCATACATACAGGCATACATACATACACACATACATACAAGTATACGTTTTGTTTTTCATGGATTCTTTCTTTTCGCGACCCAGAAACTTCATTCAGTTTCGCATTTGTTTGTGCCTTTTCTCATTTTATGGCTGGCTTGAGCATTCATATGTACATACATGTGCATACATACATACATATAATCACATGTATGTTATACATACATATGTGATTTTAATTGGGCATTTGAGTTTTGGCGCCATGTGAGTTTAGGTTTGGTTTAGTGCAGGCAAAGTGTTGAAACAGTGTTTAAAATTAATACACACAGAAAAAAAAAGAATGCATTTAATTTTTTAAAATGCATACACATGAGTAATAAAAAAAAGAATAAATATTTTATTATTAATCCGAATTTATTTTCGAACTTGACCTCGATCCGATTAACCTGGAATTTTCTATTAACAAACAGATACATTTTCAATTGGAAATGGTGTTTAAATTTTATTTTATTAAATTTGTTTTATTTTCGTTTGTCTAAACTGGTGTAAATACATATATAACTGTATATGTTTCAAAAGTATCCTTCTTTTAATTAAGAATATTAACATTTGTTATAATCAAACATTTTAAAGAAATCTCTGACAAGCAAATATCAACTAACGTCGTGATTTTGTGATCGTTTTTTAAAACAATAATAAATTATCTTATAAATATTTAGAAAGAGTATTCTGAGTAATCTGACAACGAAGAACAAGCATATAGAGAGACCAACTCATTCAAAATAGTCCTCGAATCATTTCAAAATTCCTCTCTGGCAACTTGATTCCTGTTTTATTCAGTTTCACTTTCAAGTTCCCAACTCCAACGGTCAAATATCGACTTAGACACCTTAACAAATGTATGTAGCTATGGTGTGTATAAACGCTTTCCGTGCATTTGTATTTGTGACAAAAGAAATAAAAGTCACAGGCTACAATAAACAATATACAAAATATAATAAAAAAAAAATAATAATAATCGAAAAGCAAATAATATGCACCGCAGTGTTGGGAAAACCCGACAACAATGACCAAACTGTGGATAAACCGCGGATAAACCGCGGATAAACTGCGGATAAACCAGCTGATGTATTCAGACATTGTACTCTCAAAACTTCAATGCATATGCAAAGCTCAACAAACCAAAATATGTATGTACATACATACGGGTATGTGTATGTATCTGCCTACATACATGTTGTAGTTATTAGAAGAAGAACAGACAATAAATCTTTTGAATACCCGTACGTATCACCGTTAATTAAAAACAAAAACAAAAGCAAAACAACAAAAAAAAAATTCCATCGACTAGGTAAAACTCACGATGTTAGTTCTCTTTTAATTAAAACAAAAAACTAAAACAAAAAACTAAAACAAAAAACAAAACAAAAAACAAAAAACAAAAAACAAAAAAGAAAAATACTCTGCAGCAGTTGGCCATCGCCACAGAGAGCGAGGCCAAAATATGTAAATCTATAAGTATGTATTACACTGCGCGAAATTGGCGTGGTGAACGGAGCATACAACAATATAAAACTTGTCAATTTTCGCTCAATAGATTGTTGCACTTGGCAGATCTTGCGACGCGGAGCGACGGCAACCAGCTCCGTTGATAGCTGAGCGTCGACTGATCTCAATTTTGCGCTCTTCAGCTTCGGCTCGCGTTCGGATCGTGTCAACATTGGCAAACACCTCCACCCCCCCTACCCCTCAATGGCATCGACCACATCGCGCCATAGTTGGCCATCTGTCGCTGCTCTGAGCCATTGGCCAAGGCGAAATACGTTGAAGGCCGAAAAGAAAGCTCTTCGACTAGCTTACCTTGCCCCGTGGCACTCGCATTGCATTCGCCCCGTTGCCGCCATTGTCTCAACGCAAAGAAGGAACTCTGTTGCATACATACAAAGTATTCTAGTATAAATGTATGTGAGTATGTGAGCATGTGTGTAAATGGTCGGTGGCATTGGCATCATCTCACAATGAAATCAAAAATGATTAAAATGCAATTGATTGATTTTGTGATTGATTGTGGCATCGAATAGCCTTAGGATGGGAGTTAACAGACAAAAGTGGAGTTCAGTTGAGTTTCCCCTTCTCGGTGAAATTCCATCTAAAGGGTATTTCGAGGCAGGCCCTCATTGATATAATTGCACAGTTTCGTTTTCATTCAATAGAGTTGTAATTTCACATTGAAGTTTGCATCAAAGCAGGCTGCTTGCTGCCAGCAACCGGGTTGGTAAATGAGATAGTCAAAGGGATGGTCAATGGGATGGTCAATGAGTAGGTAATAATATAATCAAAGCCTGCACAAAAATGCAACAGGAATTGCAGATAAACTGGCAACAAACGTAAACGAATTCAAAACAAAAACAAAAGCAAAAAAATAAAAGCTAGAGTTAAAATTTGAAAATTGCACTCAATTAACGATACTTCAATACCCTTTCTCAGTAAATGGTGAAAAAGTCGATTGCATTATTTAATATTATAATAATAATAATACAATAATTTAATAATATAATAATAATATAATAATATATTTTTTCTTCTCCATTTAAAGCTGATCCAATTGGCTTTAACGATCTTGATCAGATCTGAGCACTATAGTTATTGTTATCATAAGTTGTAAGTTTTTTTTTTAAATTTCTCTTCTCATCAAAATGCCAAAATGGCAAATGCTTTGCATTTTTTTTCCGATTGAGTTAATCCTGTCGGACGCATTCCTAGTTCCATCGCAAAACAAGAAGCGATCAAGGTATTCGATGCACCGTCATTTAGCCAGAGTTGTTCGCAGTTAACATTTTAGTTTTGGAAATTCCTGCCAATGCAAACAATGCAATTACCATGGCCTTACCTTCTTTAAACATTGTTATTCACTCGTATTTTATTTTAAACAATTTAATTAATTCCATACGCACTTTTCTTCAATTCTTTTTAAACACGAAAACAAAAACAAATACAAAAACAAATGCAAAAACAAATAAAAAAACAATCATTACATCAGCCGCATGGCCAAAGTAGGACAAATGCGTATTAAAGCAAAAAAATAATGGCTTAAATTAAACAAAAATAATTTAAGCAAAAAAGTTCTTTAAAGTATTTTTTTTTAATGTCTATTCTAAACAACAAAGAGAAAAATGCTGTATTTAATATTTTTTATTTTCCTTATCTGGGTTGCTTTCCATTTGATAAAAACAAAATTCATAGAATATAATTATATAGATAAACATTAAATTAAATACATTAATTACATTAAATTCGTCTTTTATCAATTTATCGTTTTTAGGATTCTATCTCCGCCCGCAGACCAAGTTAAAGAAATGGTTCCTAATTTTTATAAACTGACAATTCTTAACCAAATTCCTCTAAGGTTGTTGTTGTTGTTGTTGCTTGTTGGCCACTTTGGAGGTCACGTGTCGAGTGTTTAGCACGGTTGCGTTGTCCGAGGGAATGCATTCCGGCTAATAGCCGGTCTTTTACCGTCGTTGTTGTTGTTGTTGTTGTTGCCAACCCGTCCGGCTGTTCGCGTCGCGGCGCGTGTCTGCACTGGGGGCGATGACCGTGCCACGAAATAATGGCATGCTAATTATGCTAATCATGTTGGCATGGCAAATACACATGTACATACATACATACATACATACATATGTATGTGTGTTTGTTTGTATGTATGCATGTATGTTTGTGAGATGTGCCGTCGTTAACCCAAATCGTCAGAGCAAGAAGATTGAAATTTTTGGTAAATCTCTTTTCGTCATACTATGATAGATGCTGCACTAAGAAAAGACTGGAAAATTTCACCGGCAAGTGTAAACAAACCGTGAATGGCCAATTGAATCGAGTATTGGCGTCTTCTGTGCGATTAAAACTAAACTAAACTATTTTTAATATTTATTGATCTTCTTAATTCAATTTGAAGCGAAACATTTGAGTATTCAGTCGAACATTTTTCGACCAACAATAAATTTGATGAAGCTCTGCATGGCCAGATTTTAGAGAATTTACCAACTTGGCTAAGAAATTTCTGGAAAACGCAGTTGCCCCTTTTTTTAATCGATGCGATTTATTATTTTGGAATATTGGCTAGATTTTGCATAGTCAGGTTTTAGAAAACCCTTTTATTTTCCTGTGAAATTGTAGCTGGAAAATTCTTAAAATAATTTTCTTTCTTTTTACCCAACTGGCAAGCTCAGATTTTTGAGATATCTTCAACTCTTTGTCAAAAATTTAGATTTCGTCTGTCATTTCAATCAACATCAATGGTTGGAAAATTTGAAATGCAATCCAACTCATAAAATGGATTTCTCGCTTATATTATTGTAAATAAGACGAATAAAATTTAACATTTTAATTTAAAAAGAAAAAAAACTTTTATTATTGACTCTTATGTTTATGTTTATTTGTTGGCTCAGAATGCAGAATCGGTTGCTGGCACTCATAATTCTGGGCAATTGTCTTCTCATATCACATTTGGCTGTGGCTAGCGAGCAAAAGAATCAACTGGACCCCTCAGCTAATATCCCTCATGTGCGCCATAAACGAGGTATTTTCTGGGACTTTTTTCAGAAAGTATTCTTGGTCAAAAACGTTGCTGTGGACGTAAGTATTTGACTTTAAGAAACGGATTATTTATAACAAAACTTAAAAAATGGGAATAATAAAAACTCAAATATTTTTAATATTTTTGATAATACTTTATTATACATACTTAATTATAATATTATATATAAATAATTCTTTGATTTGCTTTTTCTGCTTGCAGCAATACGTCGACACTCGAGACTCACTAAATGAAGTTTACAATACGATAAATAGCCAGTTTAGCGATCCGGCACCAGCAAAGCCAACTGGTCGACCAGCGTCAACAACCACGAATGCAGTAAGATGCCAATTTCTACTCTATGTATACATACATACACATACTATACATACATACAAATAGTTATTTTTATTTTGGCATTTCCGGTGGATAGAACATCTTTTATAAAAGAAAATATATATTTGCTTAGTTATTTTTTTTTTTGAGTTATGGTTGTGTGTGTGATCCAATTTGGCTAAAACTGTCATTATGTGAGCGTCTTTGAAATATATATGAGACGCATCAGGTCTGGTTGAGAGTTTAACTGCATGGGAGGCTCTTCTTCTTCGTGCTTAATTGTTTATTTGATTTTTTTTTCATGATATTGTGATGTGACATTTATATTTCTTGAATGCATTGTTTCATTTCGAACAGGACACTGGGGACGATGACGCCAACTCAACCACCACAGAGAGCAATAAGATATCCCGTTATGAATTCGGCCGTATTTTGGGTCGAAACTTTCGTGGCCTGCAACGCCTGGCCCACATCGAGTTCAAAGATGCCCTAAATGTGAGTGTTAATTGAGTTCTACAATATTCTCTTAACTCCATCATCTTTATTTCTTATGCAGGCCACCAGTTACAATCTTAAAGGATACAAGGCCGAATGGGCCAGCCAGTTCAACAATAGTTTGATTGCAGAAAAGAAGAAAAAGCTGAAAATCTGAATAATCAAGTTTTATAATTTCATGTAAATATAATTCTAGTTCATTTGTTTTCTGTTGTTTTTTTTGTTGTTGTTATTTGAGTTTCTATTGTATAATTGGATCGATAAGTGGCTAAAGTATATAGGGGGTATGTATTGTATGTATGTGAGGATGGGAACTTGTATGCGTAAAGTGCTTCATCTTTTTACTGTATACACTTATACCATACACATGCCAACTTGTGCCATGAGTGTATGTACAAGATAAGTTAAACATTTCACTTAGACCACGGCCAATGTAATGTAATGTAATGTATCGAGTATGTGTACATACTTATAATAATGAAACAATTGTTTGGCCAAAAAAAAAAAAAGGAAGGAAAAGAAGAAAAGCCACTTTGAAGGGAATTGACAAAGCTGAAAACATTGTCGCACCATTTGTAAGTGTCGCCGTTGCTGACTGTTATGCGTCAAATTAAAAACTTTTCTCCCATAATTTTGTTAATAAACTTTTATATAAAAAGCAGCATGTTTGTCAACCGCAACAACAACAGCAGCAACAACAACAACAACAATGTATAGAGACGAGCTAGTGCTGTATGGAAACAAAAGGAACGAGGATGAAGAGAGGACAGTGAAACTGTCTAAAGAACGAAAGTTGTGAAGAAATGTAAAAATGAGTTTTTCAAATAACTTGGCCGAAATAAGTATTTTTAGCAGTCACTGTCAACTAGTGATAGTTGTTGTATGGGTGTATGTATGTATGTCTATCTACCTACATACGTATGTATGTATATGGATAAGTATTGTACAATACATCATAAGCGATTTAGTTGCCAGCCAAAAATCAGAGAAAAGTTGCGCCAGCTTACATGGCAAAAGCCACTAAAAGTGTTTTAATTCGATGCTCCTAAATGCCTGTCTCGTCCTTTTATTTTGCATCCTGCATCTTCCGGTTAATGGTAGTGAAATGGGGCATCCTCCTCTTAAACAATAAAAAAATATAATTAAAAAAAAGAAAACAAAATATTAAATATTATTTGGTTCAATTGGACCAAGACCTAAAGCTAGCATCTTGCTAGGGTCAACATCCGCTGGAGATCTGTTCAATATTTTGAATAATCTTAGACATGTCCTTGCATATATTTAAAGTCGTCTGCGATTGGCTCTTAGACCAGGCCTTGTAACGATGTCCTAGATATGGAGTAGACATCAAGCGATTATTATTTTCTTAGCCCTGTCGGGTTGGCAGAGTGGTGGCCGCTTTACCTCCATCCATTTCGTACTGAATATCCCGAAGGCATTTCCAATTGTCGTTCGCCCTCCGCTGAGGAGATAATTAAAAATACGCTCCTCTTTTGTTAAGTCGTCAGAATTGTACGGCTGTACGGCTATAAGGCTGTAGGGCTTCATTATGTAAGTATGTGCATTCGGGAAGGAAATGCATCGTCTGCAACTAGTATAAAATATGGCAGAGGCATTCTCTTTAATCTATTGTTGGGTAGAAAGTCCAGTTGATTCAATAACATTCATTTCATTTTAATTTACTTTCACTTTGGTAAGCACGAATCTTCAGATATGAATTATGAATTTTTAAATCAAAATTATATTTGAATATTTCATGAATTTTAAAAATTGCTTTACTTACATTATGGTGTCCTTTGTTACGAGATATACACTTATAGAATTATTAAAGAAATCACAGCAATTATGAAACAATTTAAGCTAAAATGTGCCAGTTTTAGTATTTATGTATGTACAACATATATGTACATACATACGTCAATAAATATATGGATCTTTTAAAGAAAACCGACTATTTTATATATAAAAAAAAGTAGAACGAAATCGCATTGACAACCAAAAAGTTACAAACAAAGAGTTTTCCGCAACTTTTCACAGTTTCCGATGGAATTTTCCAAAATCGTTTACTGTGAATTTAGCAGATTTTTAGCATTTACGGTTTGGGCTGTGGAATAGTCACTATTACTATTACTATTACTATGAAATTAAACTCTTTTATATATATAGATAAAAAATCAAACTCGAACGCACGAAATTGTCCTATTTCAAAATGCCATCTAAATGTTCTATTTCAAAATGGCGTCTAAATATCCAATTTCAAAATGTCATCTAAATTTCCTATTTCAAAATGCCATATTTCAAAATCTAAAGGTTAAATTTGAAAATGCCATCTAAATGTCAAATTCCAAAATGTCATCTAAATGTAGAATTTCAAAATGTCATCTAAATATCAAATTTCTAAATATCATCTAAATGTCAAATTTCAAAATATCGAATGCCACAGCACATAATTAAAAAGGACAGGAACCATGTCCAACGTATGATGCCTTATGGAAGTATGTTACGTTTTTGAGCGTGGGGAGAATGTTACTTATTTTGCATATATAGTTGTTGTTGTTGTTGTTGCAAACGGAAAGACGAATAAAGCATAGAGAAAAAGAGAGAGATAGAGTGAAATTTTGAAGAGAGAAATATTGTATAGTGCTGTACATTTTTACAATATGCTACGTTTCCGTTTGTAAGTATACAAATCAGTTAAGCAATGAATAGCAAAGAACGGCGGGATTGCTATTATAATATAAAAAAAAATTATTTAATTTGTGAAAAAAGGAACATGTCTGAAACGCATAGCTCTGGTACAGTTATTGGGCTAATTAAACAACCATAAACATTACAAACACTTGGTCAAAGTCAATGCACCTGAAAACCGCCAGAAGCATATGGGAATTTATTTAATCCCCATTAAAACACAGTGTGTTGATATTTCTACTTGTATTCTAAACTTATTTATTATT
>JBAMCR010000453.1:0-21597 GCA_037075045.1 Mulgravea parasiatica
ACCAAAGGACGCTTTGGCAGGGCAACCCTCAGCCATCAAAAGACGATGACGTACGCTTAATTTGGAGCGTGGGAATAAGTTATGTGCTATGTGTGTGTGTGTGTGTGTGTGTGTGTGTGTGTGTATGGGGGGGTATATGCAGAGAGGAAGGGTGGAAGAGGAAGAAATCGTGTTGGTAGATTGCAGAGAATACGCTAAAAAAGAAAAGAACACAAAAAAAAAAACATTGAATTCCAACAGGAATTTCTACACACACGACTGGACCTATTGGTCGTATGTATATATACATACATATGTACATATATTTGGACTGGGGGTGGGGGGGCGAATGTTAGATGGGTCGAGAGAGGGGGGGCACGCCACGTGGAGTGACCACAAGGCATGTGAAACGTGCTGAAAAACCGCGTTGTGGCAAATAAGTGCGAGAAACATTTTCGATGGACTGTATAAATCCGGGAAAACGCGACCAAATGATGAGACGCACCTGTAAATGTTCCAAATTCTATATCAATGTGATATGCTGTTAATGCTTGGTGTGTGTGTGTGTGTGTGTGTGTGTGTGTGTGGGGTATCTGAATAATTTGCTTACATTGCTTGCCACAAATGAACAGCTGGGCTGATTAATGCGGTCGTGTGTTGCGCTTTAACTTTGTGCATAGCCAGCCAAATGGCAATCAATTTGCATAAATCAGATCAATAATTCGATATTTATTTATGCATAAACTTATAAATATTTAATTTTTATTTTATTTATCACGTCTGGCGATCAAGCGAGATCATCGAGATTAAAATTTGTAGATCACTTTTCGTTCATAAATGAGTAATAAATTAAATAAATCGTATTCGTTAAGTGAGTTTCATATTTTTTAATTTTTCTAGATTGTTTTACGATTTTAAATTTCTGATTGTAGGTAATTAAACCAAAGTAAAAAACAATTATAGACAATGAAATATTAAAAAATAATGTCACTGGAAAATTGAAATAATTATTAATCGATTTCCAATTGTTCCAATATTCATTTATCTCATTATTATAATTTTGCTTGCATCTTTAAATTGTGATAAAATGGAACTGGAACTAACCAAAAATGGTGAATGCAGACTTCCGATGCACGAGCTCTGTATGTGTGCACGTGTGTGTGTGTGTGTGTGTGTGTGAGTGTGCCCTTATCTAAATATGTGACTGCATGCCACGCCCCTTGGCTTTTATTTTTTTTGTGCTATGCCACAAGCCCAGACTGGGCGTAAATGGGAACAGGAAGTAAACAAATGACATAGGCTACAAGCACGTGGAACAGAATGGAATGGAATGGAAACGGATGGAAGCTAACGGTGCATCGGATGATGGGGAACGGGAACGGGAATGGGAGTGGGGATGGAAATGGGAATGGAAATGGGCCCAATGCTGTGGACATGACGTTATGGCATTACATTTGCGGCGGCTGTAACGGTATAACGGTACATACTATAACGGTAATGGTAACGGTAACATAGCCCAACTGTTTGCATGGCCGTCGCTGTGGGAGCTGTGCCAATATTTGCGTAACGTGTTTGACAAAGAAATGAAAACTGAAAGCGCCAGCTTGGAAAATCAAATGAAAAGCCACCCGAGCCAACCATGCAACACAATCCACCCACCCACCCACCCACTACCCCTCACCATACACCTCCAAACGATGTAACATAGCAAATGCCCCACCAAGTGGACAAGTGGGAGGAGGGGGGGGGGGGGGGGGGCGGCCAACTGAGGGGGAAATCAAATAAAACGTCCCATAAATAAATAGTCAATAAACAAATGAAATCGCAAGCAAAAACAAATATTCAGAAAGAAATGTGCAATATCGAAATTAAAAATATATTGTAATATTAACAAAATTAATTATAATTAATTAATATGTAATTAAAAGTTAACTAACAGCAAATCAACTTACATTGGGCTCATCTCAAACTAATTAATAAATTTGGACAAATTGCGATGGTTTATTAACTAAGTATATAATATTTTAATTTTTACTTTTATTTTTAATTAAGAATTTAAGAATTTCAGAATTTAATAATATGCAATTTGTTACTTGAGAATACTGTATATGTATATGTACAATAATCTTAAGATTATCTAAAAGCTAAGTTAAAAATATTTGAATTTAGAATTTCTCAACGGGAAAACTTAGCTTTTCTATTTATTTTTTTTTCTGTTCAATCTTTCAGATTTTAGGAATAATTTATCTAAAATAAATATGAGAATGCAATTTTTAATTGATTTTCTATTTGTACCGCAAGATAATGCATATAACATACATACAATTTAAAATAAATATAATATATTTCCTATATACGACAATGCGATTGAAAAACCAAATTGAATCGTGAAATGTATCTCAACATATTGACAAGAGAAATATGATTAAAATGCGTTCAGTTGCCGGGACAACTGAGCGATAAACAATTTATTGGATGTATGTGCCGGGGTGGGCATTGGGGGAAGAGGGGGATTCCATTTCCGTGACTCAAGCAACTTACATAATGCTCGAACATATAAAATTAATAAAGGAGCGCACAAATTCAAAACAGCTGATCGACATTTTAATACCCTTTCTTTTTTTTTTATTTCTTGAAATCAATAGTAAGTTATTAATTAATAAATATTATTAAATTGAAAACTGTATCTGTAGTTGAAACTGAGGATGGTTCCGGAATTGCAATGTTGTATCTTAAAGATACAAATTGTATCTTTAAAAATTTGAGACTGTGTTTCTATATCAAATACATTATTCGTCGTATTAAATTATTCCATCGAACGAAATGATACGATGCTGAGCAGCTAAGATGCCCGTCGAAAGAGAGAGTATCCAGAAAGAGTCGCCACATGTCGTTGATTTGATGTACTGGGAGCAGTTCAACTCCCCGAAACGCTTTCAAGTGTCGCTTTTTCAATTATCTCGCTGAGAGTTGGAGCCAAAGTGTTGGCAGAGGGAAAACGTTGGGCGGCGGGGAAAGGGAATGTGATAACAAAGCAACAACAAATAGATTTCAATTTGATTGATAAATTCAGCACAGTGTGTGTGTGTGTGTGTGTGTGTGTGTCAGTGTAAAATGTGTAAATGATGTTGCAATCTCAGAAAGGGACAACACGAATTACAAGCAGGACACCAAAAACCATCACGAACAACGTCAAAAGAAATAATAAAAAAAAAAACAAAACAACAAACAAGAAAAGAAACAAACGCAGAAAAAAAAACTTATAAAAGAGGCGTGAGCGTGGCCGCCTCTTATCCTTAGTGCTTAGTCCTTAGTCCTTAGTCCTTACATACAATCAAAATAAGTGGCTGTTACATTTCACACCAACCACTGATATAAGGGCCAAAGGACCAAAGGACCAAAGGACGATTGAACCAATGGACCAATGAACTAAAGAACCAACTGGCATAAACCAAGTACAGAACCAGAACCGGAATCAGAACCAGAACCTGAACCAGAAGCAAAACCAATGAACAAACCACAAAAATAGTCACGCTGATGGGTATAAAACTTGCATGGGGTTTGGGCTCTGGTGGAGACTCTGGTCGGGAAAGAAACTAGTTTGAGTGTATGTATGTATGTATGAATGAGTATGCGTTGTTGTTGTTATTGTAGTTGATGTTGTTGTGAAACTGTGTCAGCTGCTTGAGCTGTGGCATAAAAGAGAGAAAATCACAGAATTTCACAAAGATGTTTATCATTTTCACTTCGGCGTAAAAGTTTTCCCAACCGCCCTTTGGGCTGCAAAATGGGAAATATTTTCTGCATACAGATTTCGCAACTAGATAAAGTGGTTAATAAAAAAATAAAAACGAAACGAAACGAAACGAAAAAAGACAAGATGAAAACATAGTAAAACATAAAAAGAATAAAGGAAGCACAGCCAAAGAAAGCAATAAGCCCCCCTACAACAAAAAAGAATGGAAAAAAAGTACCCAAAGGACATCAACGGCAATGGCCCCAAAAATCAGTTCTGAAACGGATGTTGTAAACTCTCAAACAAAAAAAAACCAACAAAAAAAAATAAAGAAAAACAAACCAAAACCCAAAAAAAAAAAATTCTGTAGATGTTTTGCCATCTTCGAATCCGAATCGGAAATAACCGCAAAAAAAAGCAAAAATAAAATAAAGTAGGAAAAAATGCAAGTTAAAATTGTGCTGGGAATAAATCTATCATATAATGTAATATTATAGCGTAATGCCATCGATAAAACACAAACAATCTCCCAACAAGACACCCCGTGACACACCCCGTGAGACCCCCCCCCCCCGCTCCTCTCGCAGCTTTCCACGCTAAACTAAACTAAGCCCATCGGATCCCAAGGAGGCAAGAGGCGAAAAGGAATTGGGCGGCGTTTCAGTTAAATGAAGTCGATTATTTGGATGCCGCTGGGAATGTTTCGAATATGATTGACCGAACATTGGGAAGGCAATAATAAGTGTGTGTGTGTGTGTATGTGTGTGTGTGTATGTGTGTGTGTGTGTGTGGGGTAGAGACGAAGAAGGATAAAGAGGTCCTTTTGCCACAGAGCCAACTACAATAATTAAAGTCAAGTAAAGTTAAGTCGAAAGAACTTTAATATTAATGTAAAATCTATATTTTATACATATCAAATTTTCTTATTTCAAAATACTCAATATACTCATATGAATACGGAGAGTATTTGTGAATATTCATTTATTCAAAATTTACCAGATGAATTCAAAATATTCACTAACAGTACAATATTTTATTTTTCTGCTTTTTTTTATCGGAAATGAAATTTAAGCTGAAAATTATTTCGAATTTAATTGTATAAATAATTATTAAATAATTTAAAAAAACTAAATAATAAGAATTTATTTTAAAATTATTAGTTAATTTATTTAATATACAATTATTAAGAAAAGAAATTCAAAGTACTTTTTGGTTATTTGCTTTTTCTTTTTTTGTTTGTTTATTTTTATCAAGTTTTTGGTACATTTAACATAATTTTTTATTTAAGCCTTAATGTCTTATCAATTTGGTGATAACTATTAATTAAATTTGTTATTAATTCATCACAAACTTTAAAGTATTTTTATTTATTTTTTTTAAGGTTAATTTATATGTTTTTTAATCGGTTTTTTAATCTCGTTTGTTTCTTTACTTTTTATTGACATTTAAAAATGATTTTTGGAATTTTTAACAATTGACCGTATTAATTTGGAATGCTTTGAACAAAGTTGTAGTTGGGTGCTTGCAATTTTGGAACATACCGAAGGAAATAGAGGGCTTCTGACCTTATGCCAAGGACAGCACGAAGTGGTCCAGGATTCTGGCAGGTCGCCAGGACATTCAGTGTTAATGCGAGATTGCATTGATGGACAATTGCGGGTATGGGAGACGGATTCAGGAGATGGGGACATTGCCACAATGGGTTTACCCATTATTTAAACGATGCTCACATACATACACACACACAAACACAAACACACACATACAGATACATATACAAACTCAAAAAGGAAGAGGAAAGGATGTTGGCGCATATCCTGCAACACAATTGAATTAGGTTAGTCATGCTTTAATGCACATCAACATACGTGCAGCCAGCCAGGACATGTGTCTATGTGTATGCATGTGTGTGTGTGTATGTGTGTGTGTGTGTGTACGGGCTCTCATAAATCTCATTGTCAGTGTTTAAGTTTCTTGTTGGTTTAACTTAACTTGAAGCAACAACAGCAGCAGCAAGGCAAAGGCAAAGGCAAAGGCAACAGCAAAAGTCATTTGTCATTTTAGTTGGCAACACACACACACACACACGCGCACAGATACATGTATGTATATGTATCTTTGCTCTCTCTCTCTACAACAAATACATACAGATATTTATGCAGTTGTATCTCAAATATCCTTGCCGGGCATGAAACCAAACAGCTACATCATGAAACTTGCAACACAAACAAGTTAAATGCAAATTTATGGTACAGTAGGCACACGCTAAACTGCACTGCGCCCACTACAAATGAACTCATGCATAAATTATGAGAATTTTGCATTCAATTTTCGCATTTATTTATTTCTTGACTTTAAATTTCTTTATAGTTTTGGCTCCACGATTTATTGTGCGTAAGTTCATTGTATTTGGGGCTTACTGTACGTTTGTTGTTGCCTCTGTATATGGTATGTCTGACTGGATCTTGGCCTATTATCGCTAAAAGTTGTTTAGTTTGGTTTATTCGCATTTCACTTTGAGATTCTTGTGTTTTATTGTAAATTATTTTTCTTTTCATTAAATTATTTTTTGTTGTTAATAATTATTTATAAAAAACAATTAATGTTTTGGTTAGGGTATAAACAATTCGTTAAAGTGAAATTCACAATTGGCTTAGATGTTTTTGAATTTTTGTTTGGCCTAATGCAGTCAACTGCAATAAATATAAAGCCAAAAGGATGTTTGCCAATTATTCCTTGGCATTTGCATACACACACACACAAACACACATACACATCATCCATACATACCATCCATACATACATACATACATACATACATACCTATTGGACTTAGTTATAGTATAAACGTAGTTCAATTTGATAAAATACGAAACATCTCCAACATTTTCAACTCTCATCGGTTTTAGAATACAAAGTATGTAGGGAGTATGTACTCGTATGTATGTACTCGTATGTATGTATGTATGTATGTATGTATGTAAGCAACTACTTGACTTAATTGGCTGCTGCATTCATATTATTATTGGCATTATCATTGGCCCGGACATTAAAGTAATCATCATAGTGTGCGTGTGTGTGTGTGTGTGTGTGTGTGTGTGCCCCTCTGCGGTTGCCATTCGGTTGCATATTGCGGTTGAAATGAATACAATGTATTCATTAAACTCACATTTGAATTTATGAATCGCACTCAAAGATTGAGTTCAATGCAAATTGGATTAAAATCGTTCTTCGTTTTTGATATAAATCAATTTATTACAAATGCCAAATCCCATTAAAAAGTTTTGATTTTTAGTTTTTTAAAAAAAAAACTTAAACAAAGAAATTCTTGTAAGAAAAAGGAAAATTAACTTAAATAGAATATTTAATAAATTTAATCAACTGTGCAACAGAAACATTAACAAAATGCACTTAACACGGCCCTTTGTAATCATATTTAGGATCACAATTTGTTATTATTTTATTTCTTTTGTGTTTTTTTTTATTGTTGTTGTTGTTGTGAAAGGATTCCCAAAGGGTATTTCATCCAAATAATTGAGTCACAAAATAAAAAAAAAGACGAAACAAAGGAAAACATGAGTAACATTTATATATGCCAATCATGCCATTGTGTTGGCCCATTGTTGGCCCCAACCATGTGACATCTAAAAAACCCAAACCCCAACCCCAACCCCAACCTAAACCCAAACCCCAACCCAAAGCAAAATCCAAATCCAAACTGAAACCGAAACCGAAATCGAAACCCCAATACCAATGCCAATGCCAATGCCAATCCCAATCTCGATCTCAATCCCAATCCCAATCCCAATCCGAAACGAAGCGAGAGCCTAGCTAATGTCGTGACCCTTTCATGACCAAACAAAGACATTGTCATTTATAGAAAAGGGTCGCGGTTTGTGGGTGGCAGGGGACAAGGGGGCGTGGCATTGGAAAGGGGCTTACAAATGCATAACAATTCACAAATGGTCTGGCGTGTTAATTACCTGAACACAACACATGGCCAATATCTAGCCTATAAATGTATACTATAAACACAAGTATAACGTATATACATACATATATACATATACATCCAAGTATATATATGTATATGTATATACATATATAATATATTTGTGGTAAAACAATTGATGGAAGTCATCGCAGTGGCATAGTTTGTCGTTGTCAACACAATTTGCTCTTTCGTTCCGGATATGATTCCGGGTACCAATACATACATACATACATACATACATATGTGGATATGTGCATATGTTTCTGTATTGTATGTACACACATCTCTGTATGTATGTATGTTTGTATATAAGCTATTAACATTGGCGTAGACTAGACCAAAGAACAAAAACAAAATAACAAAAAACAAAAAAGATTAAATAAAAAAATAAAAAATAATAATAATATGAAGAAGAAGAAGCAGCTGAAGCAGAAGCAGGAGCAGAGGCAGAGGCAGAGGCTGATGTGGGGGGTGAAACTTTTTCGATTATATGCTCGTAAAAGTTTGTTGATGTTTGCTCGAACCACCCAAAATGGGTGGGGCAGAGCCACAATTTAACCACAGAACAAGAAACGTCAGGCCGGTGTTTGCCACTATTGTTGTTGTTGTTGTTGTTGTTGCTGTTGTTAATGTTGATATTGAAGTGATAAAGTAAACCAAGAAACAAAAAACAAAAAAACCAAAACCAAAAACCAAACTCAACCGAACCCAACTGCAGCGGAGTGGTTCGGATTGGAGCAATGTGAAGTAAACTTGAAGAGCAGCTCGTAAACAAGCAATAAAATTGTAAAAAGGACAACTGGTGGCAAGCGTTGCCACCAATTGGCATTGTCAAAAAAAAGGACAGCACACACATACACACTCGCACACATACACACGCACATATATTGTACACACGCGTGTGTGTGTGTTTTACTGGCAAGCTCGTTGGCCTTTCGATAGTTTTCGCTTTCGCATAGTTCCAGAGGTTACAGCAACAAACAAACCAAACAACAACAACAATTACAACAATAACAAATGCCAACAAGCAACAACAACAACAATAACAATAAGTAGAAAAAAGCAAACATGTCAACAGCCAAGGCCACAACACACTGTGCACACTGTGCACACTGGTTCCTAACGAACCAATTATAATTAATTTACACAACAAACAAAAAGTCAAATGAGCTCTGACAATGTAAACGTATGTATGTATGTATCGATTGTTAGTATAAAAATATCGATAAATATTGATATATCTCGTGTATATCATTTATTGGAGAATTTCTCCTATTTTTCCAATTAATACTATTCTACAGAAATCCATTTGAATTTCTTTATCAAACTATTTATAAAGTTAGATTAACTATTTAATAAATAAAATTAATATTAATAAACTGCAAATTTAAAATTAAGTTACTTAATTAAACAATTTTTGTTTATACATGAACAAAAATTCAGATATTAAATGTAACTAAATAAAATCCAATATAAATAACACAATATTTAATCATACAATATTTTATTTTTATTAAATAAATTAAAATTGTTATAATATTGCATTTTAAATTGTTGAAAATAATTACAGTTTAAAAAAGTTTAATTATTTTTTACTTTATAGATAAGAAAATGTTTTTAAGAGAAATTATTTGAATTATTATTTTTTTTTTTTATTAAATGAGATTATTGCAATATTTTTTTTTAAGAATTACTATTTAAAATTTTTCTTAATAGATTACATGTCAAAAAAAAATGGATTATATTATTATTAGGATGAGATTTTGCTTTAATTCTAAAGTTTATTTCATTTTTAAGGAACTATCGCATTTCGTGTGCACTTGTCCCACTGTGCGTGGGCGATAGCTTGTGTCCGATGCATGTTGTAGTTTTATTAAAAGTGTTTTCTTTGCTTATCATCACACACACACACACAAGCAGACACACACACACACACTCACTCACACACACACACGGGCACACACTCTTTTCTTTATGATCAACGCATAGGACCCCCCAGGGGCTAAAAGCGAATGATTATCTTTGCGGGGGGGGGGGGGGGCAGCGCTGTTTACGCATGCCAGAGACGTCCGCTTAAATATTTTAATCAAGGACATGGCCAATACCAAAGTTAATAATGGACGCATAGTGGCTGCGATTTGGCTGGCAATTTGTGCATTTTTAAGCTGAAGCCAGGACATGCCACAGTTACCAGAGCGGAGAGAGGAGAGGAGAGAACGCTGTCAGCGTTAGCCTAATTGATTAACACACCTGAAAGTCGCTCCATTATGAAATCCCCACCGGACACGTTGACAAGCATCTTTGTGGAGGTTTTGTCTTGCGTTTTGCCACTTACAGAAATTAGATAGCAGCGCTTCACGCCGCGCAGGCCCCGAGCCCGCCATTAGCCATCAAAAATGTGTATTATCCTGGCAGCTTTCTGACGCCGGCCACAAATCAAGACAAAAGTTGCGTTTGCCTTCGAGGCATGGACGGATTTTGGGTGGGAGATTCTTTCGATGGGATGGAGCAATACGGCGTCGCTCTCTAAATGTGTCATTAAAAAATTAAAAGCAAATTCCTGCACGTAAGCTGAAGACCAGGACGAGGACCAGGACGAGGACCACAACCAAAAACAGAACCAGGACGACAACGGCAATGACAACATTGTTGAAGGCTTTTGTTGGCACAGCACAGCCGGAGGATGCTTTCGCACTGGATTTAAAGAACGCGTCATTTTCCCAACGGCGAATCAGATGCGCATCCTTGCGGGCTGGCCATAAAGTGGCCACAAAAACATCACCAACCCCACCATAAGGACCTCAGACAATGTGCCACAATGCAATGCGGCAATTTAGCCACAGCTCAAACAGGACTCGTTCCTATAGTCTGGGGTCCTTGCAAAATATTTCTCAAGTTTCTCGCCCATTAAAAAATATAAGCTAAAACAGAGATATAATTTTATTCAAGCCAATCTTAAGTAATTATCCAGGAATCTATTGATTTGTATTTGCATTAAGCAAATAAGAGAATTCTTTGAGAGAGAGAGAGAAAAGAGAGAGAGAGAGAGTGAGAGAGTGAGCATAATTTAAAAACAATTAAATATTTCATTGAGATTTGGCAGCAACTAAATGGAATTACAAATAATAAAAAATTGGAAGTTTAATAGCAATAAAGCTGAACTACAATAAATTTAAAGGTGTATATACACTTACAATTTTATATATACATGTATGTATATATGTGTATGTATGTAGTGTAGTTAGGTGCCAATAGGTGCGCACTTTGGGCCATAAATGATGCAGCTGGCCACAAAATGCATAATTAATTCAATTAATGAAATATTTTAAAATCATGAAAGCTGACAGCAATCTCTTCGCCACGAAAGCGACATCAAAAGCCCTCCTCCCCCACCACCACCCTACAAAGCCGCAAAAGCCACAGAATAACCCACACACATACACACATACACACATACAGACCCGCAAACATACACTTACATACATAGAAAAGCCACAGTTCGACTAAAAGCAATCAATGTCAATGCGATTGATGCGGTGGAAATGCTGATGGCTGTCGGGCAGATTGAAGGTTATCGAAGCATCACTATCGGTATCGGTATCGATATCTTTATCGTTATCGGTATATCGGCTAATCGCAATAATCGTGATATGCGAGAAAGGAGACTGAGCGAAAGCCGCGTCTACGAAATTTGATTTTGGCGGAGACGCAAACACCGGCGCAGACGAGATTTTCATTTCCATTATATAACATACCATTCGAGTATGTTCTTGCGCTGATCCAGATTTGTTTTTCTTTTTTTTTTTTGCTTTCTCATTTTTCGTTTTCTTCAACTTCAACTTCACCTCCCTTCAGTTCCCGTCACTTTTCTTTTCATTTCATTGCAATTCGTTTCTTTGTTCTTATTTCATAAACTTTGGTTTCACGTCACGTCGTATATGGCTCAGATTCAGCTGCGAAAACGTTTACCTGACGCTCTCTAGAAACAGAAAATAAAAAACCATAAAAAAAATAACGAAAAACAAAAACCAAAAATAAAAATAAACTTTGGAGCCAACTGTGAAATGAAAATTTTCCACTGTTTTTCAATGAGATCAGCTTAAAATAAAAAAACTTGAGATTACCGGAGAGTCAAATATTAAATGAAGAAAATTAAATGACATATACATACATACATATATGTATATACAATAACAAATACAACATATAAACATAAACTATTATTCGAAAATATTATGTACATAAAAATAGAAGATTTTAAAATTTTTCCAATTTAATTTTGAATTTCAGATAATTTATTTATAAATATTTTGAATCGATTCGATTTATTTTAATAGAATAGAAAAAATATTATAATTTATAATAATCATGGCAAATCAAGAAAATACTATTTTTAATTTAATTAATTAATTTCAAAAAAAAAAAAAACTTAACTAAATTTTGCATTTGGTTTCTTTATTTTTCATTTTTCGCTTTGAAGTCGTTTTAGAAAATTTTGCATCTTTCGAGACTAAAATTTATTTATTTATTTGTTTATTAATTTAACTCATGCTTGTACTTAATCTCTTTCTGTCTCTTTCAGTAAGGAATCTGTCTATTGAAGAAGAAGAAGAAGAAGAGACGGGACACAACACAACATGTTTAACAATTTAAATATTTATTAAATTCAGTTGGCGTCGATTTAATTTACTTGCAACATTGCGAAACTGAAAATCGCTGAAAGTGTCAAAAAGTGCGACTTGATGATAGTGGGTGTGTGTAGGGGAGGGGGATGGCTGCTGGTTGTGGAGGGGGGGGAGAGGGTTTTCAACTTTTTTGCAGTTGACAAAGTGTCGCCGGAAGTTTCGATTTATAATTAGCATGACACACACTTCAAGTGAAAAACTGTTAGAGGGAAGTCTGTGCGAAAAATGCAAACTTTGGAGCCCCCAAAAGCCCCCCCCCCCAACCCTGCGCCATTCAGCACATCCTCCTTCCACAGGACTTTCGGACAGACAGTGGCTCTATGATAGCAACATGAATGGAACTGTTGGCGGCGGAGAAGTGGGACAAGAATCAATATTTCCGCACAACTTTACAGAGTCTGAGAATCTGAGTCTGCATCTGGGTTTGGGTCTGGGTTTGGGTTTGGGTTTGGGTCTGGGGTTTGGTTTGATATTTAGCTGCAGCTGGAGCTGAAGCTGGAGCTCAAGTTGAAGATGGAGCCGGGGCTGTGGGTTGATCTGGAGCAAGAGCTTTTTGGCGATTCCTTTTTTCTGCTATTTCCATAGACAAAGTTTGCAATGTTCGTACCTCAATGGAGCTTTGGTGTGACAGCTTTAATTATTACCATCATGATACCCTGTAAATGGGGCAATATGAATAAATTATATATTTAAAACAATTAATCAGAATTAATATTAAAAGGTTAAAAAAAGCAACATTTACAAGTTGTATAAATATACCCTGTAAACGAGACCTAAATGTGAGTCGATAGCTTCATCTTTACTTCAATTCGGCTATACCCTATAGAGTTGGCTTGATTAGGGTATGCGTGCCGGCTTGTTGGCTCTGTCGCGACTTTGGCTTCCAAAGGTTTTAATTACAACTTTCAACGCGTTGGCGCCTCAAGATACGCGTAATTTTGAGCATCAGCTTCGGTTGCAGTCAGCCACAAAATCAATGGGAATCAAGTATATATATATTATACCATATATATATGTATGTATAATGTATATATATTGTACATACATAACCTGTACCAGATTCTCTGGGCGTGACCCCAAGCTAAAGACCTTTTTAACAAAAATCTAACGTAAACTTTATCTGGCTAAGGCGTCTTCAAGTGCGTCAAGATTTTTGGCTTTTTATGTTAGTTTTAAGTTGATTTCTTTTTTTATTTTCTTCTTTTATTTTTGTTCTCATTTTGTTTTGTTTTGTCTGCGGGGCAGTTAGCCCAAACCAACCCGGCATTAAGCCCAGTGAAAATTTCTGCCCCTCCTTCCGCCTCCCCCCTCCTTCAAGAGCCATTTCCATACTTAAGAGACTCTGTAGCGGCATTTAAAACTTTATCTAGCGCGGAACTGCGACTTTGGGACAGGAGAGTAAAGACAGGAGAGTGGAGACAGGAGAGTGAAGACAGGAGAGTGGAGACAGAAGAGTGGAGAGTGAAGAGTGAAGACAGGAGAGTGGGGACAGGAGCGTGGAGATTGGAGACTGGAGACTGGAGACTAGAGATTGTCGACTGCATTTTGCTTTTTATACAAATAATTTTATTTCTTCTTTCACTTTTTTACTTTGCATTTCAAGCTATAATTATTTATATTTTATTTTTTATTTTCTGGTTATCGTTTCTTTAGATTTCACGTTGATTCTTTTTTTACCGCAATTGCAACTTTTACCCTCAGAAAATTTTGAATTTAGTAGATTAAGGGGATTTCAAAAAGGGGGAACTTGAGAAATACCTTACCTTTCCCTCGCTTCACCCCTTTAGTTCTTTATCATTTGGCAAATTATTTATATTTTTGGCTTTTTGCTGATAAAATGATTATTTCATTCCTATCCAGATGTCTCTTCGCCACCTCTCCCCCCCCTCCATTAACTTTTGATTTAGAGCCCATCTCAAATAAAATGCAATTCGGCATTTAACGAAGATTTCCTCGGTTCGACGCACAGACGAAGAGATTCTTCATATCGACGATTGTTATTGTTTCATTATTGTTATGCAATGTCATCGCATTCGAGAGAGAGAGAGAGAGAGAGAGAGAGAGAGAGAGAGAGAGAGAGAGAGACAGAGCGAATCGAAGCCAAAAGCTCAACAAGCAAAAGAAATGGTGCACTTGCTGAGGGTCCCCTGCATGAGTCGAACATGATCGAACACGTTATCGAAAATCTAATATTTAACCGTTAACAAATATACCATCAAATATTATTAGACAACACTTTTTTTTAAATTTTAATTTGCACTTTTTTCATTACATAATTAATTATTGTTTTTATATTAATGACAATTACAAAATATTTATTACCGTTTTTTGTTTGCTAAAGTTAATTTAAAAATTAAAGTTGTTATAAAAAAAATTAATTAATTTTACCTATGACTTAATTTTTTAATTTTTTTGATTTGTTTAATTTATATAAATTTATCTGAATTTGAAATAGCATTTAAAATAAGTATTATATTTAAATAAATTAAAATTAATAATAATAAAAAAAACAGTTTTATTTAAAAGTTTTATATAATGTTGTATTATTATTAAAATACATTTGATAATTTTAAAGATTTTTTTATTTATTTAATGTATTTTAACAAAATTGTTTTTTTTTAGGATTTTTATTGTTTTATGTTTATAAAATGAATTTTTAACAATTATTTTGTATTATAAAATATAGTATTTAATTAAAAAATAAAATATTCGTCTAATTTACCAGTTTTAACTCACTTTATGATTACAGGGTATAATAATAATAATGAAGCGCAAAACGATGTTTGTTTATATGTATGCATACATGTATGTATACACATATGGAAACATATGTACCGACATACATATGTATGTATGTTTATTGACATATTGCTAAGCATGGATCAGTATGAGAATGCGTATAAAGAGAAGAGAAATTTTGACTTGTGACGTCACAAAGCGAAGCATTATTCTCACAATATTTAAACGAATAAACGAGACTAACAAAATTAATTAAACAAACAATATTAATTATTAAAAACAATTTATTTAACTATGTATAACATAAACTTGAATTAAATCAAAAATTAAGAAATTATTGTAGCATTTTTTTTTCTCTCCCGAGAGCATAAAGTGCTTTTAGTTTCGGAGAGCAGCCGAGGATCGTTGGATTGGATTGTCGCTCTCGTCAAGCTTAACTCTTAGAAACGACACTCCATGAGATTCAGTGTCAATTCTGAATTAAACGGAGTGAAAAGTGTCGGAAACGAAAATTTAAATTTAAATTTAAAATAATAAAGGCGGAACTTGTACAAATCAATCAAATTATTTAAACGAAAATATTTCCAAGTCTGATATTCGAGAAATTTGCTTGTGATTTATTTTCAATTGGAAAATCTCAAATTACAATTTATTTTGCTTGTTTTGTTTTTTAAGTAATTAACCAAGTGAATATTTTTTATTTTTTTTTGTGGGAATATTTTTGTTATTGTGTGTGGTCAAAACTGATTATTGTTGTTGTTGTTGTGTGCCCTAAAGCTGCTAACATGGCCAAGAAATTCGCTGACAGCAAAACAAATCAACGAGCTACGCATTTTCCGGGTAGGCGTGGATGGTCGCAGATCTGTCTGAAGATAAAAAATAATAAATAATAATAATAAATAAAAAGCTGTTGTGCGGTGTGTGTGCGTGTATATGTGTATGTGTGCGTGTGTGTGTTAAAGGGGGGGTTGGGAAGAAAAAGTGTCCATTGGGCAAACAGAAAGCAAATGCGTGAAAGAATATTTTATGACATTTGCCTTGCCACAGGGCAAAGTCAGGAAAAGTCATTAAGGATTAGGAAAAACGCACCAAATTAGCTAAAATGTCCAGAATAATGAACAAAACAACAAATAAAAGGAAAAAGCAAAAAACAATTACAACAACAATAACAAATACAAATACAACAAATAAAAACAAAAAAGAGTAAAAATTAACGCGATAAATAGCCAAATCATGAGAAACAAAACAAAAATTAAATCGTGAATAAAAAGGAAAAAAATAAATAAATATAGTTTGAATACTAGTAATTTTTTTTAAATATTTATATATAATAATTTTAAATTTTATTTTAATTTGAGAATAACTTGTATATTTGTCTATATTTTTTTTTTCATTCTGAATTTTTATCTTTGGTTTCTTTATTTTTTGTTAATATTTTTTTAAAAGCGTATTGACTTTTTATGTTTGGTGGAATTCAAGTTGTAACCAAGTTTAATGTTGGTTAAAAGCTTTGAACCACTTTGAGAGCACTTTTGAACCGGTTCAAAGGTCAAAGGCTTGTTACACAATAATTTCAAGTAACAGTTGACACAACAACTTTTGTTAACTTCACATGGCAACTACTATTTAGCTGGCTGAAGGCTTAGTTTTTGACATCCCCCTCACTTACCACACACACACACACACACACACACACGCACACATGTAAACATATATACACACACATACGTAGACAGCAATAAGACGGAAGCGACAACTTCAAAGGCTTTGATTTGTTGTTGGCGACGTGCGTGAAGTTATTTTCCACTCACCAAATTGAATCCTTTCGCTTTTCATGGGCGTGGGTTAATGGGGCATGGGGCATGGGGCATGGGGCATCGGAGATGGGGCATGGGTCGAACAGTGTGGCGCCACACGCGACGTTGTCTTAAGATTGAAAACGGCGCAACTTTTTGATCTTTTCTAAAACTCTTTGCGACCTTACACACACATGTGGGTCGCTGCTTGGGGTCAGAGGTTAAGGATGCGTTGTCTTCTTTTTTTTCCATTCTTTTATTTCTTTTTCTTTTCTTTTCTTTCCTTTTCTTTTTTGTAGTGATAAAAAATAAAAGAAAAGAAAAACGCTAAAAACTTAATCGGATTTGGCGTACGCTGTATATGGTACTTGTTTTCCTGCTTCTTTTTCAATGCCCTATCCCCAAGGAGTATTTCCGCTTGCCAATGAAATATGTAACAAGAATACATAATAAATAAAAAATAAACAAATAATTTTAATTAATTTTATACGCGAAATATAGACAATTCTATTGAATTATATAAAGTAATGCTTGATCCTGCAGGTCTGACAAGATTTGTCAACTTATTGTGCGAAATATGCTGAAATGTTGAATTGAAGAGTATTTCGAATTCGGATTGATTCCTAATGCGGCTGTTGTGCTATTGTTGCTGTTGTTTTGTTGCTTGGGCAAACAAAAATTTTAAAATTCAACCGGCATAAATCAAACACTGGAAACGGCAGTTTTCCAAAAAGTGTGCCGCGCATAAAGGATAAACAAACGCCGCCCCAGCATAACCCCTGTTACCCCCCCCAAAGACCCCAGCTCCTACGCCCCTTTGGTTCTCCATCGCCCTCATCCAATTGTCCGCCTCGAAATCCGTTCGACTTCATATTACCGTGCTTATAACATGAAACTGGTGCTGGCAAGGATGCGAATGCGGAAACAGGATTCCAGCCGGTTGCCACAAAATATTTACGCCTCAGAAAACTTTTTTCCAAACTCATATTTAAACTTTGCGTGTGGGTTACGTGGCACTAAAGGGGCAAATGAAAGGGATGGAGGGGGGGAAGAGGAACTCATGACTCTTGCTAATGTTGTTGTGTAGTCAGCCATGTGTGAGCGAGTGTGTGTGTGTGTGTGTGTGTGTGTGAGTGTCTTGTATTGTTGATTTTGAAAATCTAATTTTGACTTAAATTGATTTTTACTTTTACATTTTTCTACCCTTAGGAATCAACATCGACCAATTCGACAAGTTTTCGTTAACTTAACTTAACTTAACTTTAAATTAAAATATAATAAAATATAAATAAATAAATATATATTGTGTTATAACATTATGGTAAATCGATCTATAAAATAATTCACATGATTAAATAATTTTATTATCACAATTATATTATTTTTTTTATCTTCGATGTGATGCAAAGAGATCTGAATATATTATACATATATATGCATGTGTGTGTACAGTATATAGATATATGTATATGTATGTATGTATGCATATGTATGTATGTTCCCCGACGAATGCCTCAAATATTGCATAATCTATGGACAGTGTCTTCGTCCTGTTGGCTAAGGATTCATACAAAATTTCATTTGTTTTGATAAGATGAAAATGTGTGATAAATCCTTAGCTAACATTTCGCGAATTTTCAACTTTTAAATATTTTATGTAACGTGACGTATGCGCAATTTATTTATTTATTACAACTTAAGTCTAGAAAAATAAACAGAAAAAAATTAAATTAATTATATTAATTTTAAATAAATTCAAATTCTTTTTTTTTAAATTAAAAATAATAAAATATAAAATGAATAATAAAATAAGCTAATAATCATTTTAAAAATAATTATTTATAGGGTGTATAGAAAAAGAGAAACGCTCTCTCTCTCTCTCTCTCTCTCTCTCTGTCTATCTCTGTCTCTCTCACTCTCTGTCTATCTCTGTCTCTTTTTCTATTTTTCTACAAATAATAAAATGATATCAAAATTAAACAAGAGCAAACAAAAAAGCAAATGTTGAATTTATTTGCAGCTGCATGCGGCAAGTGACAAGTGGCAAGTGGCAAGTGGCATGCGGCAAGTGGCATATGGCATTCATTTACACTTAAAGTGAATACACTTGAGTCAAGTTACAAATGAGTTTCAAGGAAGTGTAGATACTTTTATGAGCATGTTAGTGGGTGGAGAGGGATGGATGGGCGTTGGCTGGGTGGTGGCGTGGGGAGGTGCGGGGTGTGGGGAATCTATGAATTTGAAGCTTTGCTCAGAGGCGCGAAATGAGCAGTAAACAACAAACAAAAATAAAAGAAGAAATGACTCACAAAATGCCAAATGAATAATTGAGGAGTTTGAGTGTTTTTCCTTATTTTCATTTTCCATTTTCATTTTTATTTTTTGGTTTTTTGTTTTTTCTATTTTTTGTTTTTTGTTTTTTTGGTGTGTTTTGTGATTGGGCTTGAAAGTTGGACAAAAGGTGCAAATAATGAAATTCTTGGCATGTTGGTCTGCCATGTGGTTGCCGCTGTGGCATGTGCCATGTGCCATGTGGCATGCGGCATGCGGCCTGCGGCAGGAGCCAGCAGTGTAAGTAAGTAGAGCAAGCGACTTGCGCTTTGAATACCAAATAAATAAATGAAATGAATACAAGAGCACTCAAAAAACTCGCTTGCCAATTTTAAAGGTGCCAACACCCAATGGACGTTGTACCTTATTGTTGTTGTTGTTGTTGCTACCGTTGTTGTTGTTGTTGTTGTTGTTGTTGTTGTTACACTCGCAAAGGATGTTCAATTTTTAGCAGCCACAATTTGAAATATTCCTCTAGCATATTTGACAGACAGCTCAAGTTGCGGTGTTGTGTCCTGTGCGGTGCTGGGGCGTTAGCGGTTTTCCAGGACACAAACACACAAACACACACACACACCCATACATACACAGACATACATCGACACATTGCCATGCAATAGGTAACGTGCTCAGTCCTGTTCTGGTCTTCGTTTGGTGCCGGGCTTCCCCCAGTTGGGAATCCATGAGCGTTATTTTCTCTTTGTTTTCAAGCAAAAGTGTGAAAGGAGAATGCGAAGGACAACAAATGAAATGTTGCTCATTCTTGTGTGTGTGTGTGTGTGTATATACGCTGACCACCAGCAGCGACAACAACAACAACAATGCGTACACAATCGAGCGTAATAATGAACTAGGTTTTTGATGCCGTCTCAACAAGTGGGCGGGCGCTGCACAGTGGTACGTTCTATTTAAACTCAGCACAAAAAAATTGAAAAAAAAAATTAAAAATAATATACATTTATTGTAGTTGAAATCTTTTTTGGTAAACAATAATTACATATCTATTTAGAAATAAAAGAAAATGTAATAGATATTCAAATTATTTTGTAAATTAAAATTTCAATTACTTAATTTATTTTTTGTTTAAAATAAAATTTTGTTACTATAATAAAAATAACTAAAATAATATTTGTAATGGTTATTTTAAATTATCAATCAAATTTATAAATTTTTCACGATAAAAATTATTTTATTTATGCTTTAATAAAACGAGACTTTAATTTAACATTAATTATTGAAAGCTTTGCACCTTGATCTTATTTATAAATAATTAATAATAATTAATTAATTGAAGCACAAAAAAGTTCAATTGTTTTTGGCTATGAGCACCACAGTGCGACTGGTTTTAGCCTGCTTGAAGGGGCGCTGAGGGGGAAGAAAGGCGCGGGGAAAGGCCAAAAGGAGTTTATTGGGCATCATGGCAACTGTGAGGGGAGTTGGGGGGAGTTGGGGGGAGTTGGGCAATGTGGGCAATGTGGGCGTGTCCTGTCACACTTGGCAACGACAATGGCTCTAACGAGTTGAAGTTAGCACCGACTGCGTTCAGTTTATGTGATTTTCGAGTTAAAATTCTTATAGCCAGGTCAAGTTCCGTTCATTCTGGTCACCTAACCCCCCCCCCCCCCCCTTCCATCCACCATCCTCTAGCTCCTGTAAGCATCCCGCACTTGTTGCCCTGCTACACAAACAATTTGTTGTTGTTGTTGTTATGTTTTTTGGTTTTTCGTTTCGTTTCGTTCGCATTGTTTATTTTGTTTTATTTTCTTTTGTTTTGCTTTGCTTTGCTTTGCTTTTGTTTTGTTTATTTGTTGGCTTATTTGCTCATCCTCCATCATTCACAATCACACATATGTCCTTTGCACAGGGCTATAGGTGAGGGTGGGGGAGAGGGGGTGAAGGGGAGGGTGTTGGTGTCCAGATCATATTGAGTCCTGTTCACATTGTGTGAAATTCCTTGCTTCCACTTCATTTGGGACACTCGACAAATTTACTCGACTTTGACCAACATACAAAATATTTGCGTGTGCGTTTACAATTGCTGTCTCTCTCTCTCGCTCTCTCTGTCTCTCTCTGTTTCTCTTTGAATCCCTATTGTAAATGAAAATCGGATTTGGCTTCAGCCAGGCAACAATCAACACCTTGCTCAACACAACCTGCCCCCGCCCCGCCCCCCCTTACCGAGGCAAGGATATGTTGACTTTAAGCATTGCTCAGTTGCAAGCCAACCAATTAAGTTAGAAACCAAGTTGTTTGGGGGGGGGGGGGAGGGGAGAGGGGGGGGGGGGGGGGGGGGGGGGGGGGGGGGGGGGGGGGAGTGGTCGTTTGTGGGCTGTGGAT
>JBAMCR010000454.1:0-21566 GCA_037075045.1 Mulgravea parasiatica
AGAGCATTGCGGGAGAAATAACTTTATAAATCGGAACTATCAAAGTCAGTGGATTAGACTAGAAACACTTGATCTACGGAGTTCACTACGCGTGCGTCTTGAATTGCGCATATTCACTTTAAATGTATCCAACTGAAACCAACAAACGGAGGGAATTCATTTGAAGTGAATACACGGATACGGCATAGCATTGCAGCAGGTAGGAAATCAATAGAGGTTGAAATTGATGAGTCGCACTATTGGGATTACTTACTGGAGTTGGGCGTATTGTCGTATGGGTAACTGGCAACGAGGGCGCCACCATGTAGACTGCCACTTAGCACAAATTGTATTTTTGAAATCCAATCCTTGACAGCATCCGTTTCCGGTTGGCCACGCTTATTGTTCTGCTTGAAGTAATCGGGGAAATTACGATTTAAATCGAAGCCACGCGCATTGTAACTGCGATTAAATAAAATATATTTTCAGTATTAAACGATTAACAAAATGAGAATCAATTAAAAAACAATATTACCGGCCCTGGCCACCATCGCAGGTGCCCTCCTTGGATACGGCATAGCCATCTGGATTCATGGTGGGCAATATATGTATGCGGGTATTATCGAGCAACCACTTGACATACTGATCCGTATTATAGCTGCTCACAAAATACTGAATTAGATGCAAGAGCATCTCGCGTCCAACGGGCTCATTGCCATGAATGTTGCCAACATATTTAACATCTGGTTTGCCCACCATATGCTCATACGGAGATGAGCTGACCACCATTACCCACAGATCCCGTCCCTGTATGGATTTACCAATCGAATACAGAGCTGTCAAATTAGGATATCGTGCACTTGTCGCCCTGATGAGAGATGAATAACATATAAATGTGAATATGAATATATAACATTTATATATATATATATATATATATATATATATGTAATAAATATTATTGTATTGTATTATTATAATAAATTATGATTCAATTCGATGATTAACATGATATGATTATAAATAATAAATTAATTATATTTGTGCTTATTTATATACTCGTAACATACATTAAATTAAGGCATTCCTCTTATCATATCATTGAAATACTCGTACTTGTAATAAGTATTGTATATTGTATATATATTTTTCTTTTTTTTTTTTTTGTTTCTTGTTACTTATAGATAAGATTATTTCTCAAGTTGAAAACTTAACAAAAAAAAAAAACTTATAAAAAGAATCGATCGGTTAAAATATAATATATTATTGTATGTTATGTATGGGAGATGAATGATGTACGTTAATGTTAACATACCTTAAGAATCGCGTTAATTCCTCGTGATCATGGTAGACGAAATCCAAATTTTGGGCATCTGGCATATATGCTCTCGGCTCTGGCAAGGCCACTGTCAGTTGTTCATTGGCGACTGTCTTGGCATTGGATACGATTATGTGGCAGATGTGCAGGAGGAGTACCAGCAGGTGTCCAGCAATAGTATTCCTTAGTATCATAGCGATGTCAATTGGGCGACCGTTGCTCGTGACGTCAAGTCTGCAAATGTGGAGAGTGAGCAATGAGACTGCAGTTATAAGCAGATGAAGATGGATAGGCAATGTTGGGGATCGGATGTTGGCTGGACAATAACCAGTTACGCCATGAGGCTGATGCTTAGGCTGCGACTGAAACTGAGGCTGAGACTGAAACTGAGGTTGAGGCTGGCTAAAACGAATGACCGCATAGTGTATGCTTCAATTTGGCCAACTAGGTGGAGTGCATTGCCCTGCTCACAGCATGAAGCGGTAGCCGTTGCAGTTGCAGTTGCAAGTGCGTGCGTGCGTGCGTGCGTGCCCCTTGTCTGAACTGAAAACGTGTTCCTCCAGACAATTAGAAATTGGCAATTGGCAACGGGCAACTGGCAACTGGCAACAATGCCTACATATCGTACATAACATACATATCTATCTATATCATAAGTTCAATGATTTCAATTTGATGGTAAATTAAAAAAAAAAGAAAAAGAAAACCAACAACAACAACAAAAAAAAAAAGGAAAATTTCTGTAGATCGATTGATGAATTCAAATTGTTTTGCGTGGAAAAGTGTTTAAAACCGGTTGCACCGAAGTACATACAATACCATTGGGATTGGATAAAAGGAGTGCGACATTGTCTAATCTAACCACAAGAACAACAACAATAATAATAACAACAATTATAACAACAACAACAACAACCGGATGTAACATATTGTATCTTCTTCATGCGGAGATAAGATACAATAATTGAATTGGAAGCAACCTGAGCGATACTTTTTTTGTGGTATAAAAGCGAATTATCAATGTCATTCCGTGCCATAATAAAGTATAATATGAAGCTATCTGTTGTGTTTCTTGGAGCTTTGCTCGTCGGCTGCTCCGTGGTGAGTGGTGGGCCGCAAGGGCGCATTGCTGGTGGCGTGGATGCTATTTTGGGTCAATTGCCATATCAGGCGGCATTATCCGTCGGCGGCAGTTACAATTGTGGTGCGGTCATCATTGGGGAGCGATATGCCCTCACATCTCTCACATGCGTCTGTTCTGCCGGCAGGGATACACCGTAAGCGATCGATTAGATCATATTGTGATCGATATTGAAAACGAATCCTTTTCAACTGCAGATGGCCACCACAGCTATTTGAGATAGCAGCCGGCACTGTTGACCTCTACAATGGTGGCCAGCGGAGACGCGTCGCGGAAATTACAGTGAATCCTAACTATAATGAGCTGCAAATCGGTGTGGCCCTATTGCGCCTGGGCGACCCACTTATTTTCAATGAATTTGTCAGCGCCGCGCGATTGGCCACAGAGGAACCACCAATGGGCGCCTATGTCCATATCTCTGGCTGGGGACGTACCAAGCAAACGGATACAAATATGTATCGCACCCTTCAGGTGGCCACGGCCATCGTCGAAGCGGAACGCGAATGCCTCATTCGTGATAACATGCTGGCAGGCAACGAGCAGGTGCTGTGCCTGGGCCACCAATGGCGACAGGGCATCTGTCAGGGTGATATCGGTGGTCCTGCCGTCTATGAAGATACCCTTGTGGGTCTCGGTGGCGAAATCCTCGGTGATTGCGGTAGCATGTTGCCCGAACGTTTCATTAGCATTGCTGCCAACTACGACTGGATCCAACAGCACATGATCTAAACTGATCCGCATTCCAATAAAGTTAACCCTTGCGTGCACGTATGCCATGTTGTTGTTGTTGTTGTTGTTGCTGTAGCTTTTGTTGTAGCCATCAGGCGTTGGTTCCAGCGATACCCCAATCTTATCGGCCTTTGTGGCAGGCAGATTTCAATGGCCATAAACACTCAAGAAGCATTTCGAAAATAATTTATTGGTGTAAATACCGCTCTTTAAATTCCATCCCGCTGCTAACTGTAAATTCCGAGTAATACTCAACTTCAAATCGAATTCCCTGGGAGTATCTAAATCTGTTGACATCCCAAACCACTTGGAAAATGGAATTTACTTTATCCAAAAAACCAAAATTATATCTTAAATGTATCTTCGAAAAAAATACAGGGTATACTTCATATATGCATACACATGTATGGTATGTACATACACTAACTTTGGGTTAAAGTGCGCAAATAATAAACGATTAGGAGGGATTTTATTATTATTATTATTAATATTATTAAAAACAAAAACGGGCAAATAAATGTTTTATAATACTAAATTAGCCAATTGAGGATGAAAGGGTAGGACAGAATCCTCTTTTAGGGACTGTGCTCCTTGATCCAGTCAATGTAATTGAAAATATTCACATAGCCATCGGGCATTGGGCCACCACAGCCGCCGACATAGAAGCTACCGATGCCCACCAATTGATTCTGGTAGATCGCTGGCGATCCGGCATCGCCTATGCACATGCCGCTATTCCCTGTTTGTGCCTGCGATGATTCCCAGCCCAGGCAAAGGAGACCATCGTGCTCCAAATACGATTGCTTATAACATTCGTCTGCAGTGAGCGCCCGCCGGCTGCCCACCTGCATGCGTTGGCTGAATACACCTTCTGTTTGGATGGCACCCCAGCCGGTATAGAAGACCTCGGCATTTGCGGGCGGCGCTTGGCTGGCTAACTCTATGGGACGGATATTGGCTGTAAGCGTTAATGGTGCATCCAGTACCAACAGTGCCAGATCATTGTAAATGCCGTTATAGGCATTGTGCACCGCAACGCTGGTCACTTGCGCCAGTTGACCACCAGCTAGACGCTGTATGCTGCCCACACGCACAAGAATGCTGCGTGGCGGATAGCTGGATATGGGGATTAGGTATACGGATTAGAGAGGCAATTCTAAAGGTCACACGCACACACACACACATATATACATACATACATACATATGTATGTATGTATTGTATATGGAATTCATGTGGATTTGTGGACTACCTGGATTGGCTGCCAGATATCGCAACACAGTGAGCCGCAGTCAGGCATACCCGGTTGCTGATCAATGCTCCACCGCAGATGTGGGCGCCATTCCGTTGCACTGAAACGGAATACGGATGTGAGCCAACATTTGCCGGATCGCCATCAACAACGCGACCGGACTGTGCCGCAGCCGGGCTAATTGCCAGTGCGCCAAGCAGCACGATCAACAGGCAATTCAACTTGACCATCGCCATCGCCATTGGAGATTTGTTTAACTTTAAATGTCAACTAATATTTATGCGACAGTTTGCCACACATTTATATTAACGCCATTTTTCAGTTTTTTATTTCATTTTTTTTTTTTTTCATTTTTTCTTTTATGAATCCCTCCCTATCGAAATCTAATCAATTGGCCAAAATTTACGAGCACCTCGAGTACAGAATGTTGGTCATTGGCTTATCGCCTGTGGCAATGGCCCAGATAAGATCCAGGAACCATTTAGTATACTGTGGCCAGCTAAGCCGATTGTTCAGTTTTTTTTTTTGCTTTCACATACATACATACATGTATTAAGCTAATACCGTTAAGAGTCAATTTTCAAATCGGCATTTGAGTTTTTCACTTCTGTTCAGTTTCCGTTTTGACACCATGTCTGCATCACGTATTTCGCTCGCGTTACTTTGCGCTGTCTTGGCCCTGTCTCTGCCTTTGGGCCAAGTTAATGCCGCCGCTGTGGGAATAGACGGCCGCATCTCTGGTGGCGAGGATGTTGTCCCAACTGAATTCCCATGGGTGGCATCGTTGCGCCTCAACAAGGCCCACGTCTGCTCGGCAACCATCATATCCACAACCCATTTGCTAACCGCTGCCCATTGTGTCTCCGATGTGGGCACCAAGCCGTGAGTACCATTCATTTTTCAGTTCATGAACTAGTTCCGCACATTTCTTATTTGTTTTCAATATACATATAAGTAAATACTATTAATAATCAATTAATTGAGCAATTGAATTCTCAATAATAAGAACTTCAATTCAAATTGAAATATATAATATTTTAAAAAGTTTTCACCCATCAATGATCATTATAATATAGTGCATACATACATACATACATAATCTATATATATATATATATATGTACAATGTATGTATATTTGATATATAATTAATTTGTTAAATAATTTTTTAAGTCATTGTGAAATAATTCCAAGTTAAACTTTTGTTTTTCATTTTCTTTTTTTGCACACTTTTTGATCTGGTTCTGAACTAGTTCCAGTTCATAACGCAAGAATTGCTTCAATGTTTACTTATTTTTCTTTTTTCTCTCTCTCTTTTCTTTTATTCCATATTTCTTCATGTTTTCTAGCGTTGCTCCTTCCAGTTTGAGCGTCCGCGTTGGCAGCATCAATCAATTTTCTGGTGGATCACTAGTCGACATCAGCGAAGTTATTATCCACCCCTCGTATGGCAATTATCTGCACAACATGGCAATTGCCCGGTTGAGCCAGCCCTTGGTCTTCTCCGATAGAATCAATCAGATCAAACTGGCTGCGAGGCAGGAGGGCGAAACCGAAGAGCCCGCAAACGGTACGCCCGTCTACGTGGCCGGTTGGGGTGATCAATCCGATGGGAGCAGCAATTTCAAGCTGCAAAAGATCAATTTGAATACAGTGAGCCGTCCGATGTGTGAATATTATGCCGGATATGGATATGACTCAACATTGTGCTTCGCCAGCGCCGAGGGAACGGGCATCTCTCGAGGGGATGCGGGCTCACCGGTCTTCACCGATGACAACCAGCTTGTGGGCATTGTTAGCTTCTTCTTTGGCAACGGCGGTACCCAATATCCGGATATCAGCTCACGCGTCTCCTATTATCTGGACTGGATCGAGGCCAATACCAACTAATTCCCATCAGCTGTCCATCTATTCAGCATTTTTATTTTTTCTTTTTTTTTTTATTTCGGATTACGTTAAATATCTGCTTTATTTTATATGTATATATACTAAATATATATATATATATTTTAAATATTTTTTTTAAATATTTTTTTATTGTGCATAAAGTCATGTGAAAGTGTTCAAAATGAAGCGCGTGTTTCCTTTCGTGAATTGAATTTTTGATAATTCTTTAAATGGGTTTTTTTTTTGAAAATTTGTATTTGTATATATATATGTATATGTATATATATTTGTAGTTTTAGTTTTTATTATAATGGCTTGGAGTGATCGGGCTTTACGTGCAGTAAACTGATCCAATATTCCAGAGTCAAGTGCCACTATAAATTGCAGCTAGATGTTATAACAGCCATATTATATGATCATTATCCGCCGGCCGATTATAATCGTTGGCTAATACAACAGTATTATCTATTGATAGCGTTAGTTTACTATATATATCAACTTATGTATATATACATATATGTATATGTCTCTATATATGTACATATATATTTATGTGATCGACTCATTATTCCAAAAATTTGCAATCGATGACAACCGATCACCAGCACTTTATATATACATATACATATACATATACATATATGATATGTATGGTATATATACAGTATATATAATATGGATTCTACGTTTCAATTTCTGTCCAAAGGGATTACTCATTGTTTGATGGATATCTGTGTTCTTTGTATTGGGTCGTCTTTTCTCAACAATAAGTACATACACTTGTTGCTTTGTTTTCGAAATGGTATATATATGTTATCAGATAGTTATAGAAATCATATAGCACTAAGTCTTTGCCTATATACACACTATATAGATATCGCTGGCTAAATCGGTTATTGCAAGTCTTAAAATTTCCTAAAGAAGCTTATTAAATTTTTATTAGATTCATCCAACTATATAATACACATGTGTGCGTGTATATCTGTGTGTGTGTGTGTGTGTGTGTATATATCTGTGTGTGTGTGTGTGTGTGTGTATCTGTGTGCGTATAATAGTATTTTATATCTGCCATTAAAACTATCGTAAATATTGCAATAAAATTTTCCAATTAAAAATTTTATAATCCTTTATAGTTATATATACAATATATTGTAAATGTATGTATGTATGTATATAGTCTCAGACATGTCGTATTAGACTGTTAAATATTTGTTAATTTGGCATTTCGATTTCGGTTTCCAAGTGTATCTAATCTTCGGTATATTCCAGTTAGCTTCTGTTTATCATGTACAATTGCGAATTTATTACCCGAATAATTGAAAAAATCCACCGAAAAAAAAACCAACAACACAAATAAATAGGAAAAACACAATGAAAACAAGAAGATGGCCATAGAGGGGGGAGGGGCTGGGGGTAAGGGAAATGAAACATCAAAGTTAGCTGCAGTTGGCTAAGATAAGATTAGATTTGGTAGCTAGTCAATACTACGATAAATAACCCAACGAGTCGAAGGCTTCGCATTGGAGCTGAGCGATTGGCGGGCGTCAGAAACGATTTGAACTAAGCTGCGGCAACGACAAGAAGTGGTTAGACCAGATCAGACGCGACACGAGATGAGGCAATCGATGGTATTACCAGGAGCAGCGGCGTTGCTCATTCTGTTAAGCTTCAGCTGCACGGGCATTCAGGCTCAGGGTCGCATCTTTGGTGGCGATGAGGCGGCAGCCGATGCCACGCCCTATGCTGCATCACTGAGAATTGACAATGTGCACGCGTGCGGCGCCAGCATCCTGTCGTCAACCCATGTGATCACTGCGGCACATTGTGTCCACCGTTCGGATAAATTGTATGTTAGCTCACCAGGTGGCTACCACTTGGATTCAATCAAAGATTAAACTAATCATCATTTCCACATTGCGTTTGCCTAGGGTTGATCCCAGTCGCGTGTCGGTGCGTGTGGGCAGCACCAATCAATATGCAGGCGGACAAATCTTCCGGGCAGCCAATATCATTCCTCATCCGGACTTTGACTATCTCCTGAACAATGTGGCAATCGTAAAGCTGAGCGCACCGCTGCAGTGGACTGATCGCATCAAGTCAATTCAACTATGGGGCAAGGAGGAGGCCCTGCCCGAGGTTGGTGCTACGGTGACAGTTGCCGGCTGGGGCACCACCGTCGATGGCACAACTTCATTTAAAATCCGTGAGGTGAATTTGGCATTTGCCAGCGAGGAGGCATGTCTCGATGCGTATAGCGATCATAATGCGGTCACTGGGTTCTGCCTGAGCCACGCCCTCAAAGAGGGCACTTGCTTTGGTGATGGCGGCAGCGCCGCTGTCTATAAGGATAAATTATTGGGCATTACCAATTTTGTGGTCGGTGCCTGCGGCTCACGCTATCCGGACGTATTCATACGCACCTCCGCCTATTTGGATTGGGTGAACGAACAGCTCAACCTTTAAATTCAACTTCGCACATGTATATGTACATAATTATATCATTGTATATGACATTTAATTATTTTGTTTTTTTTTTGCTATAATTTTTATTAAGCTAAAACGGTTCAAAAATATTCCTCGAGACTTTTTCGTTTAGTTTGTTTCTTTTGGCATTTATTATTTCCATTGAATGAGCTATTACCGCATTGTGAATCAACCGATAAGAGAACGTTGATAATGGCATTTGGGGAAAAACAGCAAAACTACAACGGTCACCACGATCGTTATCGCTATCGCTATCGTTATCGCAATCGTTATCGTTTTCGATGTCATAATCGTTGTCATTATCACCAACTATTATATATTATACATAACAATTGTATTATTGGCGGCATAATTATACTATTTTTGGATGTTTTTTTTTTAATAAAAATTCTAATGGCAATATAATATTATTCACTTAAGTGTACATACATTTACATACATACATAAGTATGCATGTAACTATAATATTTTGATAATGTTTCTGTTCGATTCAAGACAATTTCCAACATAAATTATGGACATACATAATTTCAAAATAATAAAAATATTTATTGAGAATAAATATTAAATATTGTAAAACACAAAAAAAAAAAAACAAAAACAAAATCTATGTTTGTATCTTAGATCGATTGAGATTTGCATATTTTTTTATGACGAAATTGAAATTTACAGTTTATAATAATTATTTATTTAATTTTTGTTTTGTCTAAGGATAACTGGGCCTGTAAGAGTATTTTTTTTTTTTTTTTTTAATACTGAAACAAGTCCGTATCTTTCATCATAAATCTTAGAGTTGTGACAATGGAAAGGGGGGGAATAAAACTAGAGGAGGATCTATAAATAATATCGACAAACCGCTTCGCATTGAGAGCCACAAATCACTGTGTGCTTATTCGAAATTTAAAAATGGAGCGAAAAATATAGACAAGCCGATAAGATAGAATACAAGGAGTCGAGGGCATAAATACAGCGAGTTGTCCGCCGTGGACAATCACTTGTGAAGATTGCGGCATGTGGAGAGCTTTATTAATCTGTGCCTGTGCGATTCTAGGCCAAACCACGGCGGCACCCCATACGCCGGATGGTCGCATTGTTGGCGGTGTTGATGCCGCACCTGGTCAGTTTCCGCATCAGGTGTCGCTGCGTCAATCCGACTCACATATTTGCGGTGGCAGTATTATATCCCAAGAATATATTCTCACAGCGGCGCACTGTGTCTGCGAGCAACTGGACGACGGCAGCTTAGATATGTGAGTGGTTACAAGACAAGATTCCAAGACAAGACGAATTATTGAAATTCAATCGGTTCCCATTCATAGAACTCCCGCAGAATTGTTGAGCATTCGAGCCGGATCCCTCGATCGCTTCAGTGGCGGTATGTTAATCAATGTCGTCGAAGTGATCGTGCATGAGAATTACGAAAGCTTTTGGAACGATGTCGCCGTACTGAGATTGGAGAAGCCACTAATATATTCAAATCAATTGAAACCTATTGAATTGGCCACAACCGAAACGCCAACTGGCAGCGATGTCATCATCTCTGGCTGGGGTCGCATTGCCACTGAAGGCAATGTGCCAACCAAGTTGCAATGGAACACGCTCCGAGCTCTATCCAAGCTGGGCTGTGCCACGTCCATTTTAATATACCGGGATGATATGCTGTGTTTGGCGCACGAGAGCAACAATGGTGCCTGCTTTGGCGATTCCGGCGGTCCGGCCATCTATAACAATAAAATTGTTGGCATCGCCGCATTTGTTGTTGACGGCTGTGGCAGCTCCAATCCTGATGGATACACGAAAGTGAGCCACTTTCGTGAGTGGATCATGAAGCATGCCAAGCTGGACAAATAATTCTTTGAATTTTCAAATTTCCAACCAAATAAATTATTGAACATAAAGCGTACACTGCGCGAAACTGTTTTCACACACGCATTCGATTTATTAAAAAAAAAAAACAAAAACATTGAATTAAAATCCAATTTATTATAAATAATTTATTGCTTGACCTAACTGGCGATTGGTTATAGCAATCCGCACACAGATCAAATCTTGAGGGCTTAACCATTGAAAATGGTGACAATTTTCTGAATCAATCAATAATCAATCAATCTCAATCAATATCAATATCAAGGAAAATCTTTTCATTTTAAAAGAATTAATTTTTATTTTTAAATATCTTTGGGTAATACGCTTCTATATGCTTAGATATTGGACAAATTTTCCAACTGCTGGAAAATTGTCAACGTGAATTTCGTTATTTGTTTTCCACACGATTAGACAACATATTTATTTTGAGAACTATTTATTTATATATTATTATGATTTTATTATTATTATTTAATTATTTTTGAATGAGAACGTGATCAGGACATTCAGTTTTTCAATTTTTTTTTATTTTTGTTGCCTAAAAGTTAAATAATAGAAATAAATTAAATTAATAGAAATAAATTAAATCATTTTGATTTCAAATTTTATAATAAAACAATAGAAAAAACAAATACATAAACGACAACCAATTAGGATCCCAAAAACTTTGTGTTAATTAACATAATTTACTAAATGATAATATTATGATAATAATTAATAATATAAATTAAAAAAAACGCAATTAATGTTTCTATTTTTGTTACCCATTTGTATATAACCAGAGGTTGTTACAGTAATATGTAAATTCAAGAAGAAATATTTTCTATTGTTTTTCTTACTATTTTTGTTTTCTTGCAATTGTTAAATGTTTTTTTGTTTGTTTTTTAAATTTTTTTATTTTTTTTTTTTTTGTATGTGATTAGAAGTTGTTGATTCCCGTTTATCAGCGATCGTTAGCCAAAAGTCGTATTAAGTGACGTAATTGTAATTGCATCGGACTGGTGGAGCACGTGCCTTTGGGTCTTGGGGGTAATTAAGGTGCCGTCATTTACATGCCTGATAAGTAGAATGCCCCTCCTTTCCCTCCTCCCCCTACAACCACCCCTTCCCCTCTCACAGAGACAATTTAACTACTTAGATTGAGCGCTTTGACATTGACACTGATGATGATGATGACTGCGGGCGTAGAATTTGCCATAAAAGAGATGCGACACGGCCACATGGGATACACTTAACGCGACAATCGTGTTAAGCCCAAATCAAGAGTAAAATTTCGTGGAAAAACCTCAAGGATGCGGACCATTCAGCCAATGCCGTTCATTTTGATCCTGTTGCTCGGTGTAGCGGCAACAAGTGCTACAAAGGTCAATACAAAGACGCGCATGGTGGGTGGCCAAATGGCCACGGTGGCCCAATTTCCCCATCAAGTATCCCTGCGCAACTGGGGTAACCACATTTGTGGCGGCACCATTATATCATCAAATTATGTCCTCACTGCGGCGCACTGTGTCAAATTTGGCGACGAAATGTATGTAATTAATTGGTCATACGTGAAACAAGTCAGAACATCTTGGATCAACCCTCGATTATTCCTTTTGCAGAACTCCGGCCTCACGTCTCGCCGTGCAGGCGGGCAGCCTTAAGCTGAACAGCTTCGAGACCTACGTGGATGTCGCGTCTGTAACGGTGCATCCCCAATATGGTAATGGTGGCAATGGCTATGATATTGCCCTCCTCCGTTTGGCCAAAAAGCTGAAATTTAATGCGAACATTAGCGACATCGCATTAGCCGACTCGGATCCGGCAAATTATACGGGCATAATTATCTCCGGCTGGGGTGCCATATCCCATGGTGGTCCCATCTCGAACGATCTGCTCTACGTTAGGGTGCACAACATCGATAGCAACCAATGCAAGAGCACCTATATGAGCCGTTTGCCGGAGTCGACCATGTGCCTGTTGCATGGCGCCAACTTTGGCGCCTGCCACGGCGACTCTGGTGGCCCAGCTGTCTATCAGGGTAAGCTTGTGGGCGTTGCCAGCTTCGTCCTGGGCGGATGCGCTCGCGAAGCACCCGATGGCTACGAGCGTGTCAGCTTCGTGCGCGATTGGATTATCAAAAATGCAAATCTTAAAACCAAATAAACAATTTAAAGATCTGCGATCGATTTGGGATTTGTCAAAATTTAATAAAAGCTAAACAACTAAAAAAAAAAAATGGATATATTTGTATGTATATATAAGTTTAATTAAATACAATATTAAAAATTGTTTTTTTTTAATAAAGCATAATTAATTTATATAAATTTGTGCGTTGATCGTTTTTTGAGGTAAATTCTAAAAAAATAGTTTGATATTTTATAGATATGTTTTTTTTTTGTTTTTGTTGCATGCTAAATACTGGGTATTTCAAAGTCGAGTTTTATTTGATTTGTTCATTTTATTTGCATTCGTTTGTTGGAGACAACTTCCGCTTAAATTTGAGCATTAAAATGTTTCCTTATCAAATTTATTAGAGCGTGGCCAGAGCCAGAGCTCTGCTCCACCTGTAGCCCCTGGACCACGAACCCTGACACCCTGACATCCGGATACCCGGACCCCTCTATTGACACCAGCCAAATTTAAAATTTGAAATTTGAAAACTGAAATCAAGTTGCGATTTGTGTGCGTTAGTGAAAGTGAAAAACTTTAGACCAGCTTTGCTGTTTTTTTTTATTATATATATTTTTTTTATTTAATTTTTGTTTGTTATTTTTCTATTATATTATTGTTGTTGTTCAGTAATTTTCCATTTTGCTTTTTTAGCTTTTTTTGTTTTGAGTTATTTTTTACTCTTTTCTTTTTTTTTGTTTTTTTTTGTAATTTTTTTTAAATTTTTCTGGCATTACAAACCACTTAACCAACTCCCATCCCCTCCCCTCCCCACCCTCCCCCCTGGGCCTATGTTACAATAAGTTGTTTGGCATTTAATGGTCTCATTTTGGTCTTCATTTATGTTGTCTCACACATTCGAAATGCCGTCGCATCGTCAACAGTTTTGGAGAGTTTACTCCGTCTCTACTCGATGTCGAATAAATTCCCATGCCTCGCACCCAATTCCCCCACCCCCCACACCCGTGCATCATTCCTGCTCCAACAATCTGCGTAATTATCGTACGTGCCGAGGCGTTTGTCAGTTCATCCGATTCGCAGTCATGTGTAAAATACGGCTTGACATGCAACAAATGTACATAAAAACATGCCCACGTACAAACGTACATACATATGTATGTACTCGTATGTACAAGTGTATATGGAAGTCATTGAACTTTGGAATTGGGAGTTACATGGAGATGCATCTGCATGGGGCAGGAAATCAATGACAGGATATCCTTTGCTAGGATTCATCTCGAAATATCCACGCAAATGCTCTTGACAAAACTCAAAAATTGTCGCCATTAAATCAAAAATAAAATAAAGAAAAACTTTTTAAACTAAAAATGACTTTAATTTTACGACAATTGAGTGCTGTTATTTTTATTTTTATTTTTTTTTTTTGTTAAAGCATATTAAAATTGACTATATTATTATTTATTTATTTTTGTTATTGTAGCATATTTTGCATTCATTAATAATATTTATTTAATATTTTTATATCCAAATCTTATCTTATATCCGCATTCTAGTTTTTAATCAAAGAATAAGTAATTATTTTTTTTTTGGTTTCGATTTTTTGTTTTTGTATATTGTTTTTGTATTTTTATTGTGATTATGAGCGTATTACCACAATTAGACAGTTTTGGAAAGTAATTGAAAGAAAATGTTTGAAATGATGGACAACAGTAAGACTTGTTTAATCGTTCAATTTCACCTGTGCCACTTGCACGATGAAAATAAATTTCATGCAACCAAATGTTTCGCATGTGGCACAAATGAAACCAAAGCTGAATTTGAAGTTGAAGTTGAAGCTCAAGCTTGTGGCAATGTGCAATTGCCGTTGGTTTTATCGATTCCAATTCGCTTGCCATGGAAAGTAATCAAAATTGAAAGCGCAACACAGTGGTACAGTTCAAAAACAAGTAGGCACAATTTGAATTCATCACACCGAATACCGGTATACCCTCTAAAACTGTAATATTCTTGTACAATATATAACACATTATTTATTAATTTAATACTATCGCTTATGTTCAGCTTATCAATTTAATAAAATATTTATTACAACGATTTTTTTTGAAGTATTTATATTTATTTAAAATATATTTAAGTTCTAAGGCGTTTCATTTTCCTGGTTTCAAAATATTAAAAAGCAATAAATGTACGAAAGTTAAAAAATATGCAAAATACGATATGTCCAAAATTGTAAAGTGAATACGTATGTATATTTTGTATATGTATGTGTAAAGTAGGTATGCCTTAACACACACATTTTTACTTATATAAATATATTTGTAAAAAAAATTTTTTTTTAAATATTTTAGTCATTCCATTTCGAAAGCAATAAATCTGTATAAATATTCTAAGCACAACTGATCAAGTTCATATGTATGTATGTATGTATGTATGTATGTGTGTGTGTGTGCATACACAAGATCAATGACTACGAGTATAATAAATTTGATATACCCTTTGCGCCAGGGTATGTGAAATGCAACAAAATAAGTGGCTTTAATGGACATTATGAGACGTTCGGTCTTCCTCTACTGCCAGGAGCGGGAAGCAGTTGAATGCTAAAGGCGTCTAAAGAAATGTTTAAAGCAAGCGACGATCAAGAGCAAACAAACACTTTATAACGGGTTTCTAAATCTGGCCGCAGTTAACAGCGGTAACGACAGCGGCAACGACAGCGGCGGCAGCAGAGACAGCAAGTGTGAGACGTGCGTAGGAGAAAGAGGGAGAGAGAGAGAGAGAGAGAGAGAGAGAGACAGTGTACAGACCAAAAACAAGGCCCCCAAAGATAAAGTTAACCCACTAACCTTGTTATCGTTTTTTCTCTCTCTCTCTCTCTCTCTGTCGCTTTTGCCGTTGCTGTTGCTGTCGCTGTTTCCACCTGCGTTTCTGTCTGCGTCTGTCTGCGTTGGTTGCATTGAAAGTGTGCTGTCAAGTTCAATGCTGCGACGGCCATGACGCCAGTGTCTGCGTCAGCATTATGCAGAGAAAGCATATGTATGTATGTTTGCATATATTCATATGTATATGTATGTACACAGTGGCAAAAGGACTTGATTTGGAGAGATGTCGCCGCGGCGACAGAGGCATGCGCAGTCCCTTAGTGGGTTAGTAGTGTTTGTAGTATGTGTTTCTTGTGTCGGTGTATGCATATGTAGATACGTATGTATGCATGTGTGCCTGTGCCTGTGCCTGTGTATGTGTATGTGTGTGTGTGTGTATGTGTGTGTGTACGGGTGTTTATATAACAACAATAAACTATCGTGCAGTTGCTGTCGACGTCGCTTGCAGTGACCTTCACCTTGGCAGTGGCAGTGGCAGTGGCAGTGGCAGCATAGACAAGTTGGCCTTGCCCACTGCCACAGTTGCAATAAGGATGCTGTATTAGCCTTGATCTTCAAACGTGTACGTGCATGTTTTATATGTTGCAGAGGATGATGAGATTTTTAAATTATGAAACAAATTACCTGCACTAATAATAGTAATAATAATAATAATAGTTATATTATTATGATAATATGCTGTTGCTATTGCTGCGGCTTTTGTCACGTTGATGTCGACGTTAGCTGCAAAAAGAAATTGGGAAAAAGCAAACTTTTAAACTAAGCGTACGTTTTTGCCGGGCATCAATTTTTTTGCACACACGCACAAGCGAACACACTTTCGGCTACGAAATATAATAACAAAAACAAACCATTCATAACATTCATTAACAACATTAAAAAAAAAGTAAAACAAAATTCTGAGGAAGTCCATTATAAAAAAGTTTCTCTTTACACCCACGCAAGGGGCAGTTAAATTAGCATGCACCGCGGAACACACATACACACACACACACTACAAAGAAACACACACGAATTGAAAATGACAATGAGAGCCAAAAAAACATGAACAATAATAAAATGACCGTTAGTTAAAGTTTTAAGGAAGCGTCATTCAATTTTAGCCGTTATTTCTTACATTAGAGCAAACGCGTTGCGTGAGTGAAAGATATGTTAAACGTGTAGAGAGAGAGGAAAAGAGTGAAACGAGAGAGCAAGTGAAACGCGTCCGCTGGCAAGCGCCGTTAAAGTTCGACTGACAAACGTGTGCCTTAAGCCACAATTATTGATGTTGGCTTTGACGCTGGCAGAACGACAATAACGGACGGCAGCAGCAGAAGCAGCAGCAGCGTAGACAGCAATTACTGTAAATATATGTACAAATTTTTATTTATGGTATATAAAATAAATAAATAACCCAAACCTATATTATTTTATGTGTTTTTATTGAATTTTAAGCAAAATTGTTATGGTCATATTATTTAAATTTTTTTCGTTTGCAAATTGTTGTATGCAATGGTTCCCTTTAACGTGAAGCCATTTTGCATTGTGATTTTAACAGACATTTTAAACGTTTCGGCAAATAATCATAAATATCGTAAAGCTTTCGGCTAACTCCATTTACACCATTAAAACTTGATCTAATACACAGTTCACTTTTGCAATGAATTATAACAAATATTAATAAGAATACAACATTTTTTTAAAATTTATTAAATGGTTTTTCTTAGCTATTTAAATATTTGAAAATTTAAATTTGGCGCTAAATCTCTTGCAGTTCATTCATTTTTTCATGCACACTGGGTATCGATAAGAATTAGCTGCATAGATATTCATTTTCAATAATTATAGCAATTATCTACTTTACTACACTATTTAACAAATATTAATAAAAAAAATATGAATTACATTGTTTTGTGTTAATTTATTAAACATAACTCTGTTAATGCATTGTTTATAAAAATCGCATATCGATATCCAAATTATCGCAATTTGAAATATTCGCTTACGCTCACTGCAGAAAAAACATTCAGCAAACCAATTTTATTTATTTGAATTGATTTAATACTTTAGAAATAATTGTATTGTACATTTGATATTACAGCATTTTAAATTAGTGTGATCTAAATTTTTTAAATGTGATATTTTTTGTAATTAATTTGAATACGATATACACATATCGATAGTTATATATCGATGTGTTTTTCACCGACAACTGCGGCCAGTTCGCCGCTCTTGGAATTTGTAGGCCAAAATCTTTTGACTGTGATGCAATTTGTTGTTTTCATTATTTTTGTTTTTGTTTGATCGTGGAAGTGAAAGTCTTGACAGAGTTAGCTCTCTATTAACCGCCATACAAGCGTAATTGTTATCAAAACAAAAGTTGACTATTAACTAAAGATAGCTAAAGACGCGGTTTCGACCAGCAACACATTCCAAAAGGTCAAGAGAGCCAATCAAGAAAGAAACTAAGGAAAATAAAAAGGAAACAAGATTTGGGCGCGGGCAAAACATCCGCCAATGTGCACGCGACTTGATGTTGCGCGTGTAGCGGTCCCTGACCAGCCTAACCTCAAAATCGTTGCCTCCCTCGTCACGCACCTAACGTATTCCATAGGGCATTGAAGCATGCAACGCTTGTCCCCCGGAGGAGGAGGAGGAGGATGGAGCATCCTGCCATTTCGGATCTCCAACACGACAAAAGTGAGTGACATTCAATCCGAAAACAGTGTATACATCTTCTTTATTACCAGGTTGTACTCTTTTCACTGACCGCGGGCGTGGCGCTTATGGGCGTCCTTTCGCGGTTTTTGCGGCGCCGGAAGCCGCCACGACCAACGCGACGTTTGCGAAAGTATACGGGTCGAAGGACACGAAACAGTATGCGTAGTCCCAATGACCTGACGTCTATAGCCGGCTCCAAAGCATCGGCACGATCGGGCAGTCCTGTTGGCTCAACGCTTGCCTATTCGGATCGGCTGTCCCTGGCCTCAGGTTCCATCGGTCCTGGCGCACAAATTCAACATACCTTAACCGGCGTCAACGCCGGCGTTGTTACACAATTAACCGCCCAACAGCTGGGGGTTATGGGCATGGAAGCGCTAGATACGGTTATAAATTCTTGGGAGGATGCCCTGGCGGCGCATTATTCACCAGGCGGCGTACCTGCTTCATTAACAACGGCAGAAGATTCAGAATTTTGTCGTGAGATACAGAATTTATTGGAGATGTCGTACACGTTGCAGGAGCAGAGCGAACTTCTATTCCTTGATCAGCGCTCGGTACTCTTTCGCGAGGAACATTCCATTGACGAGGCCGAGGAGGATAGAGTTCTTGTTGATGAGGATGAGGATAGACATTCGCGCAAATCTGGTGTGCTCAGTCGCTCCGATTCCGATCCAAATTTTGATTCAGCGGAAAGTTTTGCATCCGCCCTTGACCAAGTGGCTGATCTTCGTGAGTTCGATGGCTTTATTGAGACAGCATACGAAGAGTATCCACTATTTCAGACGGCACTGAAGCATCACGATGAATATACAGTGCCATGCCGTACGATACGAGCCGAGTTGATGCACTGTAGCAGCGATACTGAATATTTGGCAAAGCTGCACTGCGTCCGACTCGCGTTTCAATTTTTATTTAAAGATCCCGCTGTTGGTCAATGGATCTGCGATGCGGGCAGACAAATACTGACCGATTTACTGTGCCTGGGCGATAAGGATACCAAAGAGTTCCTTGTCGGCTATGAAGACATGATCAACTTTCTGCATGAGCCCAGCAACTGGCCATGCATACAAGTGGAGCTGGAGCAACGCAATGTGAAAGCCATGACATTCTATGACATTTGCCTTGACTTCATCATACTGGACTCGTTTCGAGATTTGGATGCGCCGCCAGCTAGTGTAACAGCTGTTGTCCAGAATCGTTGGCTTTCCAATGGCTTCAAGGAGACGGTAAGAACCATCCAAAGCTTACTTGATAAATACCAAAGAGAAAAGATAGAGAGAAAGAGAGAGAGAGAGAGGGAAAGAAAAAGAAATTCTTTATTTTTTGTATGTTGCTTGTGCTCTAATCTGTCTCTCTCTCGCTCTCTGTCGTTTTCTCTCTCTCTCTCTCTCTCTCTTTCTTTCTGTCTATATATATATATTGATTTATTTTCCGTTTTTCTTTTTTTTTTTTAAAGGCGCTAACGACGGCTGTGTGGTCGGTGCTTAAGGCGAAAAAACGTATGTTAAAATTCCCAAATGGTTTTATGGCGCATTTTTATGTGATATCGGAGCAGATATCACCATTGATGGCATGGGGCTTTTTTGGACCCAATGAGAATCTGAGAGACATTTGCCATTATTTTCGGGAAGAATTGTTATCGTTTCTCTCGGATATCTATAGCTTTCAGAAGAGTCGTTTCACTACGATCGAGGACTTTTCTCAGGACGTACTGAAGCATATGCAGACGCGCGTTAATAACATTGGCATTAAATTTACCCAATAAATGGGGATTTTTAATGTTTCCCTTCAAATCGATATACACTATATACAATATATACTGGCATGTGTATATGGAATGATATATTGTTGGTTCCGGTTAAAGATATGGGCAAAGTTTCCTGTTTTTGTTCTTGGTTTTTATTTTATAATACATCTGAGATGGCAATCAAAGCTGAAACAATCTATGCCACAAAAGTTAATTAATTTTAATTGTCACAAAAACACAAAGACGTGTATATACACTATATACTATATTTATATGATCACCATATATGTGTATATATCGTACATACACGCACACATACATACATACATACATACTGTCATTTTACGATTAAGAATTGCATTAAAGCCTCTAAAAACATTTGTGAAATGAAAGTGTTTATTTCATTGCCACAAAACTAAGACCAGCTGTTGCAGCTGTCTCCACTTGCTACACCCGCCATCATCATCATTATCATCATCATCATCATCATCATCATCATCATCATCATTATCATTATAATCATAAGAAGTAAATGGCGATGTCTCCAATTGCTGCAGGTGCAATTGTAGATTCGTTATTCCCGCCACTGATTAATCACCCTCCAGTTTCACCAAAGAGCTCGTCATAACAACATGTGCAAAGGGTTGGGCTTTAGTACCGGATTTGTAGCACTTTGCGCATTTGTAAGTACCTCATCCATAAGCCAGCCATATGCCCTCATCCAATCATCCGATTTCATCTTGGCTATGGACAACGGTTAGATCTGTTGCTTCGGTGCATTGCATATGCTTAACAAGATCGTCCACATCAATGAGGATGCACTGCAATATGCCGATTTTCAATTGCATTCGGATGATAATGATTACTGCCGGAGAACCATCATATTGGCCACGGCGAACAGTGCTCACGTAACCTGGTTGGAGCTCTTCTACATCAAATGGACTCTGATTCTAACCGTCGTTTATACGTTTATTGTCATGATCCTAATCCGTGCGCAGTATTTAAGTCATTTTGATATCAATTTTGTTACCTCGAATGCGGTAAGTCTGCATGTACTATTGTATATACAATATTATATATGTATGTATGTATGTTTAGTGTCGCTTTTGTAAATTGTTGAAATTATTCCCCTATCTAGATGATGCTTGTTGGCGGCGTCCTATCGCTGGTTCTCTTCATTGCAACCCTCATCCTGCATGAGCGTATGCCTTTTATTGAGGTCTGGTGCAATGAATTCATCGTTGGCTTTATGGTCCTTATAGCCATTAATATATCTGTGGTTGTTGTCTTCTTCCTGATCCACTCCTGTCAATATTATTTTCAATTGGAGGAGCACAACTTTTAATTCACGATTTTTTTTGTTTTGTTTTTCGAGGCTCTGGAAAAGTTTTCCCCATATATAAAATGAAAAACGATTATATAGGTATATACATATATATATATATATATATATATATATATATATA